>VWZV01001635.1:0-10057 GCA_013397155.1 Irena cyanogastra | reverse complement strand
ACCTGGAGGGGTATCCAGTACACTTGGAGCCAACAGCCCTAGGGATGGAAACACAGCCCCGCTGTTTGCCATGGACTGATCCAGACTCCCCTGGAAAAGGGTGAGGTTCCAGAACAATTGCAGTATAATGATGACATCATTGTGTGAGGCAACACAGCAGAGGAAGTTTTTGACAAGGGGGAGAAGATAATCTGGATCCTCCTGAAGGCCAGTTTTGCCATAAACCAATGTAAGGTTAAGGGACCTGCCCAGNACCTGCCCAGGAAATTCGGGCTTTAGGAGTAAAATGGCAAGATGGACATCATCAGATGCCAATGGATGTGGTCAACAAAATAGCAGCTATGTCCCCACCAACCAGCAAGAAGGAAACACAGGCTTTCCTAGGCACTGTGGGTTTTTGGAGGATGCATATCCCAGACTAGAGTCAGATGGTAAGCCCTCTCTATCACGTGACACAGAAGAAGAACGATTTCAAGTGGGGTCCTCAACAACAACAAGCTTTTGAACAAATTAAACAGGAGATTGTTCATGCAGTAGCCCTTGGGTCTGTCAGAACAGGACAAGATGTGAAAAATGTGCTCTACACCACAGCTGAGGACAATGCTCCTTCCTGGAGCCTCTGGCAAAAATACCCGGGCAGACTTGAGGATGACCCTTGGGGTTCTGGAGTCAGGGATACAAAGGATCCGAGGTCTGTTATACCCCAACTGAGAAAGAGATACTGGAAGGGGTTTGAGCTGCTTCAGAAGTGATTGGCATGGAAGCACAGCTCCTCCTGGCACCCCAACTGCCAGTGCTGGGATGGATGTTCAAAGGGAAAGGTCCCTTCTACACATCATGCCACTGATGCTATGAAGCAAGTGGATCGCTCTGATCATACAGCGAGCTTGAATTGGAAACCCCAGTTGCCCAGGGATCTTGGAAGTCATCATGAACTGGCTTGAAGACAAAAGTTTTGGACTATCATCATCATCAGAGGAGGAGAAAGTAATGCGCTGAGGAGGCTCCACCATATAATCAGCTACCAGAAAATGAAACACTCTCTTCACTGACAATTCCTGCCATATCGTAGAGATACATGGAAAATGGAAAGCTGCCATATGGAGTCCTACGCAGTGAGTTGCAGAAGTTATTGAGGGACAAGGTGTATCAAGTCAGGCTGCAGAGCTGAAAGCCATCCAGCTGGCTTTAGATATCGCTGAATGAGAGAAATGTCCAGCACTCTACCTTTACACTGACTCGTGGATGGTGGCAAATGCTCTGTGGGGGTGGCTGAACTGACAGAAAAAGACCAATTGGCAGCACAAAGGGAAACCCATGTGGGCTGCTGAATTGTGGCAAGACATCACTGCCCAGGTAGAGAAGTCAACTGTAAAAGTACATCATGTAGATGCACGCGTACCCAAGTGGGGCTAGTGAAGAACATCACAGCAATAGACAACTGGATCAAGCTACTAAGATTAAAGTGTCTCAGGTGGATCTGGACTGGCAACATTAGGGTGAATTATTTCTGTCTCAGTGGGCCCATAATACCTCAGGTCATCAGGGAAGAGATGCAACAAACAGATGGGCTCATGATCAAGGGGTGGACTTTACCATGGACACTATGTCCCAGATTATCCATAGCTGTGAAACGTGCTGTTGTCAAGCAGGCCAAGCAGGTAAAGCCTCTGTGGTATGGGGGATGATGGTCAAAATATAAATATGGGGAGGCCTGGCAGATCAATTACATCACACTGCCACAAACCCACCAAGGCAAGTGCTGCGTGCTGACAATGGTGGAAACAACCAATTGATGGCTGGAGATGCACCCCATGCCTCATGCCACTGCCTGGAACATGATCTTTGGCCTTGAAAAGCAAGTCCTGTGGTGACATGGCACTCCTGAAATAATTGAGTCGGACAACAGGACTCATTTCAAAAATGGCCTCTGTCATGGATTAAAAGATAATGTGTGTATTCTATTTGCCATCTGTTAAAGGTGTGATAGTTAATGTTCTGTTAATTGGGAAGTTTTTCTTATCTCTTCCACAAATCAATCCTTCCTCCGGGAAATATCTTCTGTTAATGGGCCTTTGAGTGTCATTCCATGACTGATAAAATTCCATCATCCCATTGGGAGATGCTCTGCCCAAGGGGGAGGAGCCACACTGCTTCGTGGGTATATTCTGAGATTGTGGGACACTAGAGCAGCCTTCTCCTCTGGATTCCTCAGAGGAGCAGCCTGTTTTCCCACTGAGGAAACCTCCACCATTTTCCAGGATCACTGCTACAACAGAACTACATCTGTCACTCCAGAGGGCTGCAGCTACTACTTCAGTTGGACTGCTACCAACAGGCTGTCAGGTCGTATTCTGACTCTGTCAGTGTTGTTTTGTAGTACTGAATTGTTCATTATATTATTTTATTTTATTTCCTCTTCCCTAATAAAGAACTGTTATTCCTGCTCCTATATCCTTGCCTGAGAGCCCCTTGATTTCAAAATTATAACAATTAGGAGGGAGGGGGTTTACATTTCCCACTTCAGGAGAGGCTCCTGCCTTCCTTAACAGACACCTGTCTGTTCAAACCAAGACAGCCTCATAGACACCTGGGCCAGAGAGCTTGGGATTGAGTGGGTGTATCATATTCCCTATCATGCACCAGCCTCTGGGAAAGTTGAATGGTACAATGGACTATTAAAAACCACATTCAAAGCAATGGTCTGTGGGACCTTCAAACGTTGGGATCTACATTTTGCAAAGGCCACCTGGTTAGTTAACACTAGAGGCTTCACCAATTGAGCTGGCCCTGCCCAATCAAAACCTTCATGTACCATAGAAGGGCAAAAAGTTCCTGTGGTGCATATGAGAAATGTGTTAGGGAAGACAGTTTGGATCAGTCCTGCCTCAAACAAAGGCAAACCCACCTGTGGGATTGTTTTTGCTCAAGGACCTGTGTGCACTTGGTGGGTAATACAGAGGGATGGGAAACACATTGTGTAACTCAAGAGGATTTGATTTTTGGGTGTGAACAGCCTGTAATGTTGAATTGTTTAATATTGGTTGCTGAATGGCACTGCCACTGTGTGCCATAACTACCATGGACAATGAGGATGGACTGCTCCAGATACACCAGTCATGAGCTCTTGATGCAGCAACCAGCCAACAACACACCAGCTCTCCTGTCCTGGAAGACATCTAGGATGGATAGAACCCACAGTCATGGACACAGAATCAGCAATAACAAACCCTGTGTTACTGAAGTCTTCTAACATAGGAAAATCTTCCTCAATTTTGAACTGCTGAAAACCTAACTTACATCAATGGAGCAACATAAAATACACTTTGTGTAGCCCTAAATTTAGTCCAGACAAACCAAAATATTTATCTAAAAGTCTTAGAGGGGTTTTTTTGCTTTATTCTGAAGTGACTGTAAACAAAACCAAGTCACTAAGTCACAATATTAGTTATAGGAATGCTCAGCAAACTAAAAGCTATTAGGTTGTATGAATTTAGACATTTCCCCTCCCCCCCCCCAGTTGGGCAGACACTGCTGGATTGCCTATACCAACAGAATAACCCACTTGCTGATCCCATATGCATTTGAACAGATGCTCAATTTGTTTATTAGAGGCTAATCCATTTTCAGGGCTGGGTCTAGAAACATCATATCTATTGTTATTATGCTACATAATGCTTATTAATAACAGCAACTTATTTTGACTGTTTGAGCAAAACAGCCAATACTAGTCACACTACTGTCTTGCGTATTTTTTTGTGCTAGCTGTAACTTTTTCCAGAAATCAAAGCAAATGGTGGACCCATAGGGGCAGCAGCAGTCTTCACAGGAAGATTCACCTGCATATCTAATCTGTTAATATCAGCTCAAAGGGATACCAAGACAATACTTAAAGATATCTATAGACAATGAAGACATTTTAAAGCAATATGTTCTATTAATCACTTTTTTAAAATTAGCTTTTTCAATAAAAATTTATGGTTTTGTTAGCTGTTGGAACCCAGGGCACAGGGAATGTTTCTCTGTCTGTTCTGACAAACCCTGACCCTCCTGATCCTCCTGAGAGCCGTGCCTTTAACCTCTGTCCATGGAGAAAACTCCCTAGGCTTTGGGATGATGTACAATCTGTGAATGTATAGGGTAAATTTATTTATAATTCCTGAAGTCCCCAATATTATTGCAATCAAACTGGTTTTCAGGTCAAATGTGATCCTTAAATCAGAACCAGCATATTATATAAAAAACCAAAATGGAGCTACAAAGAATTTTAAAATTAGGTGGCACATTCTGGCTAGAAGATCACTCAAAGCTTTTTAACTCATGTTTTGCATTTCCCTCCTGAAAACAAATGTCTTCTGCCTCATCAGCAACTACAGATTTAAAGCTCAATTTCAATACATCAATTGCACTCTTACATATGTAATCGATTTTTTGGTGAGGTTTGCAGTTACCAACTGCACAAAAAAAAATCCAACATGATGTCGAGCTGCATACACTGAGTTTCAGAGAAATTGTATACAAAATGAAGTAAGCTCTGAATATCCTTCAGGGACCTTCATCTTTTCAAGGATTTTAGCATAGCAATATCTACATCCTTCACAAATAGGGGAGACTGGCTTTATCAATATCTGCCTTATGCTTTTGACCACACCTTCCTACAATTTGTAGCCTCCCAGTCTAAATAAATTAAGTCCTAGTAAGTAAACCCATAGAAGGCCTCCAAAAACCTAAAGTGCTGCAGGAAGTAGTGTCAATGATTCAGTAGGTGCCACTTTTTCTCTTGAAACAAAGGCACAATGAGATACTAACTTTCATAAAAACTTAGAACAAAGACCCTAACAATTAAGATTTATGAGACATTACTACACTGAAGCACGTCAGAAGCTGTGCTTTATTTGTAGTGGAAGTTTTGTACAGTCTAAAGATGTGGCTTTTCTAAAATTAAGAGATCATTGCAATAGCTTACCCGCTGTTTCTAAAGCCAATTTTAGATCAAGATAGTTATTGGCACTATAGCACCGCCACGTAGGTGACTGCATGTTTTCTACAGTTGTGCTAGTTAGCCAGCGAGCCTCCTATTGCCAGACTGAGTCAGCTCAACAGGGCAACTCAGAATTACGAAATGAGCTATGTCCACCTCCCGGGCCGGCTCTCAGCATTGCAACAGGGAGAAGCCGTGGAGGAGACGACGCAGAAGGTTTCTTCACCACACCCAATAGCCTGTTATCAGCAGCCCTCCACAAGGCCAGCTAACCCCAATAATCACCCAACAGCACCAATAACAGGTCGGATAAGCAGAAGCTGCTTTGTCATTGCAAAGGGCCCTCACCCTCCAGCATGGGAGGTGGAAACCACAGATCAAGGCTCTCTCCCCTGGCTGCGCTCCCCACCCACTGCCCCCAACCCCTCACCTTCTGGATGCTACTGGTCTTGGGCACAGCAAACTCTTCTTTCTCCTTGGGAGTCTTCAGCGTGATTTTGATGATTCGCAGCTGGGCAGCAGCGAAGCCCTGAGAAGAGGACTCAGAGGAGCTATGGGCTCCCACAGAGCTCTCTGCACTCTCCGACATGGCAGGTAGGGTTGGACTCACTCCAACCATAAGGTTCCAGGCCAGTCTTTCATGCCACGGTCTCAGTCTCAAAGCAGCGAACAGAAACAACCCAACTGACACATGGCGCTCACTGATGATGTCCCTAATCGAGGCAGTTACTAGAAAGGGGGAGCTGTTTCCCTGTGCAAGTCCGCTTTGGGTGCGCTTGCGCTCTAGGGGCGATTTAAAGATTTTAAATCTGAAAAAGGGACAGTGACAAATAGTTCCTTAAATTGCCATATGGAAGTTTTAAATTTATTTTCGATATAGTCAGGTGACTTCAGTACTCTGAAGATCCAAATAAATACATTAAAAATGTTATTATGAGTTTTAGAATGTTAAAGTGTTGATGTCCTATATATAACTACACTATTACTTGCATATAACATAAAGCACAATGTTATTGTATGAAGTAACAAAGCCGTATCATGACCTGTATGACTTACATGTTAAAAAGAGGGAGAAAAATTACATACAGCTTATGAACCTATGTAAAAAGAGATCATAAAATTGCCATTTGCTTCTAGGTTACTTGTTTAGCATCAGCTTAAGGGTAAAACTTAATATCTCAAATAACAATCTTTTACTACTTTAAAATGATAAGTACTATGGAAGCATTCCATAGCTGGGAATTAGATTTTCCTCAAATTCAGACCAAAAAAAGGACAAAACACCCACCATACCATACCACACCACCACCACCCCTCTTAACCCATACTTAAATTTAGTATCACCAAATCAGGTCCTTTCCCAAAACATTAGTGATTTTCCTATCCATCAGATAGTAAACTCCACATTCATATCCCTGTTTTAGTATAAAATATATGGATTGCTTTGAATTCTAGAGTCAAATGTCCTTTCCTCTTTATCCTTTGTTGGCTTGGTCTACTACTAGGATAATTTCATATAAACTATTTTAATTGGTTCAATAATTTTTTACTAAACCAATTAAAAACCTGTGAAAAAGTTTTAAAGTGCAAAATGACTAAATCCTATCCCAAATTTTGTCTGTCCTAGAGCTTCAATTTGTTACAGTAAAAAATATTTCCTGCATATTTAACCACTAAGCCTTTCCTTGGTCATGCTGTTTCCTTTTCCACACGTTATAATTTGACCCTACAAAGTGTTGAATTCTGATCCAAGAGAGCACTTTGATACATGCTAGAGATATATTGTCCTATTAACTAGCAGATTGAGGGCCATTATGAAATAACATTTTACACTGCAATCAAGTAGTGCTTTCAAGCAGAAATCAATTCAAAGAACAAAGTGATGTTCCTCATCCATGGCTCTTTGTTTATATGCTATTTTATGCTGACTATATAATTTTACACTGCTGTATGGTATTATTACTTTGAATACCGTTTGTATTGAAATACCACAAATGCTACCTGCTTTAACTTATTGAAGATTTACAAATTTTCATGTTTACAAGTCAGATGAGAGAATTAATAATCTGTATTATTTACTGAGGATACCCAAGGGACAAAGTATACAAATTCATAAAAACCCCTTAAGTAAGCAAAAAGGAAGGTTTAATGGTAGTTTCATAATCTTAACTTTGGTATAGATAAATGAAAAAGGGAGTTTATTTGTCTATATTGAGAGTGTCAAGGTGGAAAATACTCTGAAACGTCAATGTTTGTGTGTTCAAATTGAGATAGTTCAGAATACATCTTATATACAATGCATAGAAAATGAAAATAATCCAGCAAAGCATTTTGGGTTCTTACTCTTCCATAGGCTGTTTTTATTTTGAACTTCTTTTCATTTTTAATTTCTTTATTCTTGGTTTTATTTTTCCCCCACTTCCTTCCTCCTGTGCTTTTATTTCCTCTTTCCATAATCATTATGATAGATGGGGATGGAGTAATCCTGGTTACACATACAAATTAGGAGATGAGAGGTGGGAGAGCAGCCCTGCAGAAAGAGATCTGGGGGTTTGGGTTGATGGTAAAAAGATAGAAATCTTGCACAGCTCTCCTTCCAGTGAAGTCTCTAGACTTCAACAGCTAGGTCAGACCAGTAATGTGAACTTTACCAGGTGCTGTAAATATTTCTTAAAAGTCAAATTCTGAGCATCTTCCAAATAATTTAAAATACTTTATATTCCTAATAATTCCAAATAATGTAATTTTCAAAATTGTTTAATTGTTTCTTGTGAATACATATCTGAAAAGAAGAAAATTCTGCCTTTAATCTAATAGATCTGATTTACTTCAAGTTAAACATCTTACCAGTTTTCATTTCACCTTAATTCCCAGCTCTGAATAGACATCTCCAGTTTGTGATTTTCCCACAGAGGTAATTGATTTCATCAAATGTAGTCACTTAAATTTGCAAAATAACCCCACAAACCAAAATAAATGAAAAAACCACATGTCACACACAACTGAAAATGAACTTGCAGTGACCAGTGAATATCTTGCATCAAGATCAAAATACTGGCTCAAGCAAAATTGAATCAAATTGAGAATATCAGTAAAAGGTTTTGAACCAGTTTAGCTAAAATCAGTTTAAAGTCATACCTTAAGTTAAAACAAGACAATTCTGAGTTTAGACAAGGTCTCAGGTGGTATAATTACATTAAAACTTACAACCAAGATCTCCAGTTTTGCTATAAACTAATCATTACTTATATTTCTAAACATTAAACACCGAAGATGATACATTCACCTTTCATGTTTTTAATGAATATGGGAAGAAAGAAAAAAAGTATTGGGGTGTCCTGAGCAGGGCCAGGAGTTGGACTTGATGATCCTTATGGGTGCCTTCCAACTCATTCTATGATTCTATAATTTTCTGAGCCTTGTTTAACCCCAAGTGGCAACTAAGTACCATGCAGCCACTCACTCACTTCCACCTCCACCCCTGTGGGATGGAAAGGAGAATCAGGAAAAAACCTAAAACTTGTGGATTGAGATAAAAACAGTTTAATAACCGAAACAAAGTAAAATATAATAATAGTAATAAAGGGGGGAGAAAGATAAATCCAAAAAAACAAGTGATGTACAATATAATTGCTCTCCACCTGCAGACTGATACCCAGCCTGTTCCCAAACTGTGATCAGCCCCTCCTTCCAGGTAACTCCCTCAGTTTATATACTGAACATGAAGTGCTATGGAATGGAATATCCCTTTGGCCAGTTCAGATCAGCTGTCTTGGCCATGCTCCCTCCCTGCTTCTTGTGCACCTGCCCACTGGCAGAGCCTGAGACACTGAAAAGCCCTTGACTCAGGGCAAGCACTGCTCAGCAACAACCAAAATATCAATGTGTTATCAGCATTATTCTCATACTGAATCCAAAACACAGCACTACCAGCTACTGAGAAGGAAATAAATTCTATCCCAACNGAATGGATCTTCCGGGGGAAGTGACCTCCTGGGGTAGAAGCTGACCTTGCACTGCAACACCAACTGGAACCAGGACACTTCTACTTTCATATGTCCAAAAAAAACCCCAAAAACAAAAAACCCACACGAGATGTGTATTGTTTCCCTTCCCATTCCTGAGTTGAGGTTAACATTCCTGTTTTAGTAAATTAAAAAGGTGAAATTGAAAATGCTGCATGCTGAAGTGTAACTGGATAGACAACAGTTATCAGTTATCTTCTACTGATGTTATGGGGCTCACTTTGTGAATACCCTGCCTTTATTATAGCAAACTACAGGCATAATGCTTTTCTAGAACCAGAGTGCAACATCCTTGTTAGTTCATTAATAATTGAAATAAATTAAGTGCTGTTATCTCACTTTGAGTGGAATTTGTCTTTACTCTCTAGAAGTCATTAAACAGCTCCATAAAATTAGTGTTGCAAAACGTGGAATATGTAAAAACTTTCTTAGGAAAGGATATTTTTTGATGTTTGATCTTTGTGACTTTCAAGACTAATCAACAAGAAGGGAGATTTAATCCATGAAACAGAGAGCAGCCAACAAGGTCTACGTGATGTCCAGGTGTTAGAAAAACAAATTAAAGTTTAGGGCTTGACATGCTTCAATGATTGCAGACCTGGGGGGAAGAGGTTAACGTAGCTTGGGAAAAAAGGATGCCCAATGATAGTGGACACAAAGAATGCAAAATTTATGGGACATCTGGTAGAATTCCCAAAATAAGGAAGAAACTAATAAAGTCAATTCAGCAACTATGCTGAAATCAGCTCCAACTGGGTAAAAGGTAATTCTGGTAGGGGCAGATCATGACCACCAACCCAAGAAACCCACCGTCTCAAAAGAAGAGAAAGACTGAGCATGTGGACTAATTAGCATGAGAAATGACAGAATCATTAATTAACAGAAGATACAATACTAATTATTAAGAGAACTATGTAAGTTGTAGCAAATCAACACTAATTCCTTTATTTGCTAAAATGTAAAAATAAAAAAAAAGTTTTGATAGTTTTGATAGCTGGGGCGCGTGATTTGTGGAATACCACAAAACACCCAGTGTGAAAAATGCATATTT
>VWZV01001634.1:281501-433776 GCA_013397155.1 Irena cyanogastra | reverse complement strand
AAAAAATTTAATAATAATTCTTTCCCCCTGATTTTTCCTAAGCACACAGCACCCTTCCTACACCATTGCACAGGTTTCTGCCCTGGATCCAGTCCTAAAGCCAGATTCTTCTTGCATGGCATAATTCTGATCAGCCTCGCATGTTCCTCTGATCAGCCTTGCAACTCAGCCCTTTTCGTTGTAAAAAGCTTATTTACCACTTCCATCTCTCCTGAATAAAAAATGACCATCCCACCTCCGTGGAGCACAGCTGGGACCAGGTCCCAAACCTCTTAAACACCACTGTGTCCCCACAGGGCTAGAACAATGCACTCCTAGGTTCACCCCACATGGGATGTGTTTTGTTAAAGATTTAAAGAGTTATAGGAAAGCAATTATTTTTATAGAGCATTTCTCTTGAGACGTTTTGCAACATGGGCTGATTTTGGTCCTACCCAAAGCTCATCAGCCACTCCATGTCCCTGCACAAGCCCACTGCTGCCCTAGTGCTGGATGATCAGCTCCAGCCTTTTTGTTCAAGAAGAACCTTGCCCTTGCACAGGAAATTCCACTTTGAAAAGTCAGTGTTCACAAAGGAGACAGAGGAGTCCTGCTACTTAATTTGAATAAAGGGAGACATTGTCTACTGGGTCACACACCCATGGGATTTTCTCTCTTGGGTTTTGGCAGGTGCAGCCTCCTTTTATCCCAAACTCCCGGCCACACGCTGCTCTCTTCCTTTCCCCATTGCTGAGGTACCAGGAAGGTACAGCCTAGCACATACTCCCCCCTTAAACGTGTCCTTTTCCCCCAAAGTTCAGAAACTCGAGCTCCTTCGGATCCTTTGTCAGACTGTCAGGGTTCTGTAACAAACCCAGGCTTGAAGTTGGTGGGGACATTAAGATCCATTTCAAAGACATCAACACCCATCCCCTCACCCACGGAATTGTTTGTAAAGACATCAGCACACATCTATCCCATCACCCTCACACCCACCCTAGCCTTTGCCATCCTAATTACCTTTGTAGTTTTGGAGGTTTCCACTGTGAAATCCTGTCCAAAACCTTGCCCTCTTCACAACTCTTTGAGTTTTTTGTAGGGAAAACTTCACAGGTGGATCTGAGCCCAGTGGCCTTCTGTACAGAAATTAACTTCTTCAGTGAATCCATGTCAGGATTTCTAGTTTGCCTTCTTTCAGTGTTGTGGAAGTAAAAGCAGTCTCAGGTTTTAAGCATTTCACAATTTAAACTCGTTCCCTCTAGAAAATTAACTAAACCCTTTTGCCTATGGAGTTATTTTAGCAAAACCTCTATCTTTCAAAATCCCTGGAGTAGTCAGCATGAATTCAGAGAGTGATGATGGCTGGGAGAGACTTGTGGGGCTTGGCTGCAGGGTGGGGAGGGGGTCAGTGGTACTTTCATGGGGCAGATTGTTTTCCCTTCCATGGGGAAACACTGGGGCAGTGGGAATATGGAGGCCAGTGAGAAGTGAGGATGGTGGATGATATATACAGGCAGGACCCAAGCAAAGAACAAGTCCCAGACTCCTCTGACAAGCCCAGGAACAATCCCACTTCCTCGTGAAGTGCTTACTTTAATTAGATCAACATTTGTGGTCAGTCAAGCTTCCACTTCAGGTGTTCTTCAAAAATTCAGCAAAGATTCAGACAGGGAAATTCTAACATTTTAGCACAACCTCTGTGGTGCTGAGGCTGCCATGGTTGCTTACAGCAGCTCACAGTGTTGGACACTGCTGGTCACACCTGTTGAGAGGACTCCAGGAATGCTCAAATCACCTCAGGAAAGCACTTTGAAAAACACAGCATTTTTGAGCATAAGATGTTTTCTTGCTTCTATGTGTTGGTGAAAAAAAAAAAAAAAGGAAAATATCTCCACTAGAGTGACTTCACCCAATCTGATATTCAGCTGGAGATAAGCCCAGGGGAGTGATGGGCCCCATGGCTGAGGATGTGTGGGAGCTCACAAGAGCTGCCTGCCCAGCAATGCCTCAGCAGCACTTTGGGCACCAGCCTGGCAAGAGAGATGCTTCACCAATGCGTGGGTTTCAGAAAAGCTGCATCCCCTTTAGTTCAAGGAAGAGAATGTCCTCAGAGGTCCCAAATCCACTTTTTTCCCCCCAAGAGAGGCTCCTGCTCTGCTGTTGGCGCTCCGACGCTCGCTCGGCGTGGCTCTCCTTCCTGGGACACTGGGCAGGGAGGGCTCTGCAGCACTGGGATGTGACAGCAGGGTGGGACCTGCAGCAGCTTGGTGGCAGAACCTCGGGGCAGGACCAGGCTAAACCTCCTACGTGGCAGGAGACACCTCTGCCTACGTGCTCTGGGACTCCAGGCAGTGTGCTGCCCTCAGGCACCGAGCAGCAGGAGCAGCAAGCATGGCTATGGCATGTTGCTGCTGTAGAGATTGAAGTTTACACTGCATTTATCTTCTCACAGCAGAAACCTCTTTTAATGCACACTTGGAGCTTGTATACGAAGGTTTGCTTCTCAGGAAAAGAAAAAAGAAAACAAGGCAAAAAACAACTGGTAAGAATTTTGTGTTCCCAAAAGTCCCAAAGGGGAACTCTTGTTTGTTTAGGAGGTGTCCTGCTGTCAAAGAGCACTCTTCAGCTAGCAGGAGTGCTGCACGAGGTATCACAAAAAAGCTTTGTGGAAAATCAGATGTGGGAAGAACACAATCCCCTACTTATTGTTGCCCAAGTTTTCAACATCTGGCTCAGTGCTCAAACCAGGCCACATCCCCTTTGAACAGCTCTGTCTCCAAAGATGGTGCTGGAGTACCCTGGCGTGCCTGACCCCTGTGCCTCCAGGGATGCTCCACGCCAACATATGCATTGCATACATTGGGATATTCTCAGCCAAGACAATAGATTTAATCCTTGGCGACAGTGTGTAAATAAAACAGATTTTAACATCTGGTCTTCTGTTTTTAAAACACAATGGCACTTCGTAAATAATACAACATTGTAACTCCCAGAAGGCTCTAACAAGTACTTTATTAGGTGTCACGTCAGTGCCCCATTTTGCAGCAACTGCCCAGAACTAGATGTGCTATAATTCAGTTACACTGTAAGTAGCTACTAATGAGGCACATTATTATAAAGAGCCAATGCCGTGCAGCTAGACCGCAGTAAATCTGGAGTAATTCCAGTGAAATCAGTGCTAAAGCATGGATATGCCCTTATGAAATGACAAACAAAAGCTTGCTCAAAAAAAAAAAAAGGAAGAAAGTAAGGAAGAAAGTTCTGAAGAACTGTGACATTTTGAGGATGGGTTTGTGGAAAGCTCTTAATTCTTATTTTTTTGCCCTTCCCTCTTTTCCACTCCGTTCTCATCTGTCACTCATGTATTGAGTATCCTGACAAGTCTGCCTGATGATTAATGCTCCTGTTTTGTGGGTTTGCACAGTGCCTCCTGAGTACTTAGCAGGTCTTAGAGAGTTCAGTTCACTAAGCTCTCAGCTTGTCTGGCAGTCCCAATGGCTTAATAATGCAAAATCATAAACCAGACTGCAAGTGATTCAACTTTTTCTGTCTATTCTTTTTATCAGGAGCTACTATGTGGGATCTGGAAGACAGCAGCATAATTAGATGTGTGCTGACTGGGATTTCCCTCCAGCAAACACAATTCTGACCTCCAGCTCCACGTATAAGCAGGGATTTTTGGGGACGTGGATTTTCTGGGGATAATAATGTTTTCTTTGCTGTAGGATGGAGAAGTTCATAAAGCAGCTTTCTGGCACAGAAGGGTTTCTATCCTCTTTCCTGAGATTCCTCACTCAAATATGGTCTTAAAGCGGAGCTGAAATTGCTATATGCTCTCATAGTATAACAAATGGGATGCAACATAACTGCATGATGTAACCTAAAAATTACCTCACCCTCCTTAAAACCAGTCTTATTCATCCAGTTTCCAGCTGATAGATTTATTTTTAGCCCCGAACGCCATTACCTCCCGTAGCAGACTGAGAGGCTCGTTTCTGATCTCTGCCTAATGAGCAGGGAGTGTGTTTGCAGAGCCCAGCCCTGGTGTGTGTGTGAGGACAGGTCACTCCGTGGGCATGTGCGTGGGTCCGAGTGCGTGTGCTGGCTGACAGCACACCCATCACACCCATCCTGCCAGGGGGTCACAATCCAATTTGCCGCTTCCTTTCGATCCCAACAACGTCATTACCTCCCGCTAATGTGGTTAGGAGGGAGCAGGAGATGCTCTGGGATGCTGGCTGGTGGAGGTGAAGCAGCACCAGAGCACGTGTGCAAACCCCGGGCTGTGGGGGCAGCTGCAGCTTGCAGGGCACAGGGATGCTCTGTCCTGGTCATAAAATTGGAATAATGCTCGAGCTGGGACACTGAGGCACGTCCTGTGCTGAGACTGCTCTGAGCAGTGTTAAGCAGCAGCGTGACACCCGTGTAGAATTACTTTTCTGTTGTGATTTCTGCAGCTTAAGACTAATCAACTCTGATTCAGCAAAAAATAAACCTATGTGAAGCCTGATCTGGGCTTTCCTAGGATTATCCATGGGCACAGGGATGCTCTATCCTGGCCATAAAATTGGAATAATGCTCGAGCTGGGACACTGAGGCACGTCCTGTGCTGAGACTGCTCTGAGCAGTGTTAAGCAGCAGCGTGACACCCGTGTAGAATTACTTTTCTGTTGTGATTTCTGCAGCTTAAGACTAATCAACTCTGATTCAGCAAAAAATAAACCTATGTGAAGCCTGATCTGGGCTTTCCTAGGACTGTCTGCGAGCTCCTGATGGGCAGATGCTCCCATGGACCTTCCAGAGACAGGAGTGGTAGGCATCCGTTGGTCTTGCAAGGCTTCTGATGTCCCATGCTGGGACACCAAACTCACAGCACAGTTGGACAAAACCAAAACTTTTTGTTTATTAAGGACTAAGATATTAAGTGGACTGGAAATCAGCAACCCGCCCTCCTAGGGGAGCACCCTAATCGTGAAGCTATAGGATCACACTTCTCCTTTCCTGCCAGCCCAGCCCACTCATAATGTAATTATTTCAGAGACCAACATGGCATCAACATCGGGGAATGAAGCACACATCACCCATTCAGCATCCTCTGTGATTCCGTGGCCATGGAGCCCAGTAAACTGGTTCTTATATAATGGTTTGGGTTAGAAGAGCCCTTACATTTAGTTCTGACCCTCTTCACCATGGAGAAGGTTCTGCTCCTATTTTTAGAGGCAGAACCATGATTTAGTCTTCCATAAAAAAATCAGCTTCCTCAGCTGTGGACCTTCACGAGGAGCATGAGGAACTGTTGAATATTGGAGAGGGTAAAGTATGATCCTGCAAGCATCTTGGAAGCACCTCTGCAGCCCAAACTGCACCTGGTGGCTCCTAAATTTGCCCTATGATCAGCTTGAGGAATGAGCAAGGTGCTGGCATATTCGGTTCTCCCAAGATGAGTGCATTGGGAAGTGTTATTGTCAGACCCTGAAGTACCTGGAAATGCTAATTTAAAAAGACATTGGCAGCTCTGAGCTTGAGAGCCTCCTGAGCCCTGCCTCTGCAGAAGAAGGGGTTTCCACCTTGCAGCCCCAAGCAGCTGTCAAGGCCATTGGGACATCAGTGCAGAGGAAGGGACGTGCACTTTCATCTGCACAAGAGGTGTGGTGAGGTGAAAAATGCTACGAGTGTGAAGCGCTTGGCTCTTTTGACAGTAGGATCAACCAAATAATGCAGACAAGCAGAAATACAAAAAGTGTTTGCCATGTGCTCCAGCCACAGAGAAAGAATAAGAAACCAGATATCTGCTGTCCCAGTCCCTGAGTCTGGATATGAAAACAGACTCCTTTCCCTTCGGTGCAAATGTGGGCTCAATTTCCACTTGTTCTATATAAGAGTTTGCTACCCTTGTGTTTTAAAAGCCCCACCATGTTTTCTCATGTATCTTTGTTATATAGCTGATTTTTACTCTTTGAATAAAACTGATTTTTTTTTTTTCTCAGCTATCTCATGCAAGGTCTATTTTTTACCCATTTCCTCTGGCTTGGCACAGTGAATCACTGTTCACATAATGCTGAATGAAGCCACTAATTAAATGTGTGATTTTTATTAGACTGCAGACAGGCTATACTTACAAGACGGTGCAGTAAATGACTTGTTTGTACTATTCTTTAACTTATCTCCTGCCCCTACCCAACTGCTTTGAGTGCAAACATGTCTACACTCACAAGGTATGATGGCAAATTCTCTCTGGATTCATGCTTTTGTACACAGATTCACGTTCTTAAGTAGGGGAGCCTGGAAAAGCCATTCCATGGCTGCTTGTGACTCATTTGGTTACCTGAAGTAGCTCTGGGGCTTGAAAGGGCTCCCTGTGCTCATGCTGAGCTGTTTGCTGGCTTTGCAAGGAGCTCATTGAAGTGAGCACCTGCTCTGGTATTCACACGGGTCAGGCAGAAAAAATTCAAGGTGGAAACATGCCCAGGGGCACAGTCTTACGCAGGTCTGAATCACAGAATCATGGAATGGTTTGTGTTGGAAGGGACCTTAAAGATCATCTGATTCCAACTCCCCTGCCATGGGCAGGGCACCTCCCACTATCCCAGATTGCTCCAAGCCCCACTCAACCTGACCTTGGGCACTTCCAGGGATCCAGGGACAGCCACAGCTTCTCTGGACAACCGGTTCCAGTGCCTCACCACCCTCATTGTAAAGAATTTCTTTCTAATTTTTTATCTAAATGTCCCCTCTCACCGTTCAAAGCTATTCCCCCTTGTCCCATCACTCCATGCCCTCATCCAAAGTCCCTCTCCAGCTCTCTTGGAGCCCCTTTAGGCATTGGAAAGGGCTCTAAGGTCTCCCTGGAGCCTTCTCCTCTCCAGGATGAACAACTCCTGCTCTCTCAGGCCTCTCCTCGTAGGAGAGAGCTCCAGTCCTGTGACCACCCTCACATCCCTCCTGGGGACCATTCAGATGAGGTTCTCAGCATCGCTGCTTTTGCTTGAGCAGGAGCAAGCTGGCAGACTTCTGGTTAATAATAAATCACATTCCTCTGCTGGCCCTGCTCACTTCTGTGAAACAGCCCAGCCACCTCTGCTGTGTGCTCTGCACTGCCAATGTCCCACTTCAGACACGGAGCTGAGCAGTAGCTCGGGGCACTCAGTGTTTTATCTACCATAGTAAAAATTCATTTATCGTGACACCTCACGGGGTCTGTGCAGCAGGTGAAAAATGGGTGGAAGTAGGCAAAGAAATACATGACTTTACAGTCAATCTTTCTGTGATGGAACAGATTGAAAGCAACTATGCAAGAAAATAGCATCCCAAATCCCAGCAAAAAATAAAAAATAGAGCCTTACGAAGATAAGAAATACGATTTTGGGGGGAAAAAAAGAAGCTTCCCTTCTGTTTCTCAGACAAACAGTCTTTTGTAGTGAGGATGTGTGCTATTTTCTTATGGCTTTTAAATTGGTTTCTTGATTTGTTTCTTTATCTGTTCCCTGAGACTTTCCTGATTAGTTGAGATTTCTGCACTCACTAGTTGATTAAATAATGAATACATTTGTTTGATTTGCAGTTGCTTACTTAATTAAAATTTCTTTTCAGTGCCCCAATTTCCATTATGATTTCAATTTTGCATTTAATCACTCAGTTGTTCTTTGCTGCCACCTCTCTTAATAGAGGTCTACTCTCCTCTCAGCCTCATTGCAAAGCCTGTCTCAGCTGCTCATGGGCATAGAGAAAACTCCATTTGTGCAGTTGATTTAGACAGGAACTTGAAGCCTGGAGGGAGAGGGGGGAGGTTGAATTTGCAGGAATATCCAAAGAGTATAGATGTGGTTTGGTCTAGGAAATTAATGGAAACTATTTCTATCGCATTGTCTGGTCAAGGAGCATTTGTCTGTGGAAAAAGATCGGATTTTATATTTAACATTGTTTAGGCCAAGGGTAAAGGAGGGTTTCTCCATCTCATAGTGCAGACAGAGTGATCACTACTGTTGAACAGTGGTTTGTAGCAGTGGGAGAATGTGTCCTTCACCAGAAAATGTGTGATGAGGCACGAGCTCAAGGTTTTAGTGTCAATCCATTTGAATTTTCTGAATTTTCTTGCCTTCTTTATTCTCTTTTCTCTTTATTCTCACTTTCTCCCTCACCTGGATCTGCACTTTCTTCTATATTTGCCTTCTTGCTGCAGACATGAAATTTCTGTCCTGAACTTGTTCCTCAGTCTGTACCTTTTTCTATTCACTGCTGGGATCACACATGAAATGGTTAATGCTGTGCCACCACCAAAGTTTAATGCCAATATCACAATCTGGTTACTGAGAGAGTGAGGGGAATCCCACTTTTGGTGGTGGTGGGGGCTGCAGACACGGGCACACTCCTCTGCATCAGTTCACAGTCAAAGAGGACCCTGAGTCAGGAATGTAATATTGGTATTTCAGAAGAAAAGGCATCTGTCATCCCATGCACAGCAAGCTCAGCATTTTTTTTTAACAGCCAGGCAAGGCAGAAACACTGCATGACAAACCCCACCCCAGGCACATGATAATGCTCTTATGATGGGGTTCTTGGACAATAAAATATTTATTCTATATTTTGCCAACTTCACAGGTATTGCAGTAAGAGTCATCAAAATGTGAGGCTGGAAAAACTGATCAGGGGTGAGGAGGGTACAACACAGAGGGGTTCAAGGAGACAGGCATTGAGGAGAACTGATACTTTGGGAAGCTGGGAGGAGGGAATGACCAGGGTTAATGGCTTAAATCCTTATCCACGCAGGAAATCCCTTTAACTCCACTGAAGTGAATATGTGTCAGCTCAGAAATCACAAGAACATCTGGTTTATGTATTTGCAGAAGCAAGATTGGTTAAGGACTCAAATTTTTCTGTGCTTCCACATCTGCAGCTATTAATTCAGCAAAAAATACAAACGTATCCTTTAAAGCTGCCAACAAATAACTGACTCTTCTGGAGTTAGGAATTATTTTTGCTAACACCAAAAGCAGTAGGAACAGATCTTGTAATCTTGACAACTGTGTGTGATAAGTCTATGACAAATGTGCCTTTTCATAGAAAGTAGAAGTCAGCTATTCATAAAAGAACCCAAAATCAAACAGAGCTGAAGGAAACCTTGAAAATTTATCTTTCCCAAGCACAGGACTTCTGGGAGCCAGAATCAGAGCAAAAAGCCTTCCTTCCCCTTAAAGCTGTCTTGTTTTTATAGTAACAGACACAGAATAAATGAATGAAAGAAAATGTCTCATCCATCACCGTTTGAGGAGGGATTTAAAGTGCACTGAGGGAAGCAACCCCATGAAGATGTTTTCAGAAGGGATGTAGTGGACCTTAAAAATAAATATGTGACATCAAGTGCATTAATCTAATTCCAACACTTATTCTGGACTTTTGAATAGATCTCTTGCTCAAGGAGCAGCCACCCAAACCTTTCCTGCTCTGGTCTGTGATTTGGATCTATCCCAGTCACCAGTGGTGATGGCTATGAAAGTGGGTCACATGTGATTAAACATCTTACACTGCTGAAAACACTCATTTATGAATTATTTATCTGACAATGGAGTTTGGGAGTTAAAACAGTGCATGTGTTTGGAAGCACAATCCACCTTGTCATCTGGAGCTGGTCAGATGAATCATGTCCACAAAGTGAATGGTTCTGTGCAGTGGCTGCAACAAGAGCTGAGCCTGCAGGAGCCTGGATGGCAAATGCCTGAATTTGAAGTGTATTAATCTTGCATGTCTGTGCCTCTGTAGTTTTTCTGTTCTCTGCACTGAGGGACCAGCCAATATACACCCAGGTCTTACCACTGGGAGGGAGATACAGATGTGTGCAGCAGGGAAAACAGGAGCAAAGGCTGGTCACACAAACTGAACTAGAGGTTATCTCCTGTCCCAGCTGGCCATTCCAAGTGGCATTCCCTTTAATATAATTTCTCCCAAGGCTAGGTACAAAAATGCCCATTTGAAGTCTCTGATGAGACACGGGTGCCTCACAAAGGACAATCCACCCCCTCTTAAATTAGATATCTCAGGTAAGTGGGATGAATCAGACTCTGGAGGAATTTATCCCTCTCCACTAGCTATTTATTAGGTTCAATTAATAATGTAGAATTTAGCGTTTGCTGAGCAGTATCAGTAGCAGCAAATTTGCTCTTGCCATTTAAATCTTCCAGTTAAGTTGCATGTAGGCACCTGGTTAAAACTGCCTCCATAAATTTGAGAGCTAAAAGATAAAGAAAGAAAATCACTCCGATGTGGGATTTTATTGTTTTTCTTAATTCTCTCACAATTCAACAACTTTCCCACTGTGACCTTTTGCAGCTCATACTGGTTTAACTTGTGGATTAACCACCTCTAAAAAGATAAATCCCATTTTTCCAATGAAAGGCTTGTGCCACTATGAAACATACCTGTGGAGCTGTTGAACATCTCTTGATGCCAACATCCCTGGGGGTGGCTTTTGACTCGATATTAATCACAGTCTGAAGCACCACCAGCCTCAACATTTCAAATTCAATTAGCTCTTCCTCACGCAGTTCATAATTCAGATGGTTTTGTTGTAAATCAACCACAACATAACAACCTGAGTCACTTTTAAGCACTCAGTGGACAAGTGTGTGTGTTCAGTTCTTCAATAAGTATTGATAGCAAGTTCAAGTCACAGAACAAAGATTCAATTATACCCAGGACTAGCAACGTCTCGGGTGTTTCTGATCAAGGAATTCATTACAGAGCGAGCACTGGAGAAGTTCATAATTGAATCATTTAAATGAAAAGGGGATGCTGTCATCCTCTAGGCTGATGAGTGGAAATAAAACAGGGATTTTGGCATGGCAGCACACCTGTACCATGTGGAAGGAGCATAGTCCAAACCTCACTGAAGGCACAACCCATTCACACAATTGTTTAGTGCACTTGGAATTAGGGGAAATACTGGGGAATGTGGAGGTGTTTAACAAATGCCTGACTGATGTAATTTGGACCTTTGGTTGTACAGACTGTCTTGAAACCATCTTGGTAAAGCCTGGCCTGCTCCTTGCACTGCACCACAGTGGAGAGCAGCTCTGGGAGGAAGCTGAAGGCTTCTGGTGGTGTTTCGTGAGGGGGTGGACTGAGAAAATGAAATATTTTCATAGAGAGGCTGTTACGGAGTTCCACAGGCTGGGACGTGGAGCAATACCGAGGGAAAGCCCAAATGCTGTGAAGGAGAAAAAAAACAGCTGGTGGCAAGAACAGACATCTAGGAAGTGCTTGAAAATTACATGTGACTGAGCATTAAAATCCTTTAAATGAACATTTGGGCTTATGTTTACCCACGAAGGTTAACAATAAAGGAAACAGAGACAAGCACTCTAATGAGCTCTCATTCTCTGAGGCGTGAGTTGCATTTTTTTCAGGTAACAGCACCCTTTCCCGTGCTAATGATTTTCTTCTGTGTTGCAAGGCAGATTTTCTTTTGCCATTTGCCCTCCACCTATTCACAACAGATGGTGCAATGTGCAGTTTTGGGAGCTAGTCTAGGGTGCATGAACTGATGTGCATTAGGCTCACAAATTCAATTGTGTCTTACCTGTCTGACCGAGGAATCCATCTACTAGAATAAGTAAAGAGCCCGAGAAAGGCAGCAGCTTATGTTTGTTTATTGNAAAAAAAAGAAAAAGAAGTAGTTTTGCCTTTCTGCCAGAACTTTAAATCACATTTCAACAGAATATGTTGGGGGCTTAAGGTCATCTTCTTATGAAAGCAGAGGCAGAGGGTCTGGGAAGTTTCAAGCTGAAATAAAGGTTTCTGGTCTGGATAAATTCAAGGCATGCACCAAGATGCTTTGCTCTCATGGATTTAGGCCCAAAGCCTGCAAACTCTGGAGCACTTAACTCACATGAGTAGATCACTTGAAGCTTTTGTATCCATTTCCGGGAGACAGGATAAGCATGTGCATAAATAGCAATAAATCAGATAAAAATCAATGTTTTCCACCCTCTTTGGAGGGCTGCGCCTGCTCGTTCAGTCATGATAATGATAATTCTAGCTGGTGCTCATCCTCCCCAGCTTTACCTCTGTTGCAGGAGGCATGGCTGAGGCTCAGGGCAATTTTTGTTCACCCACACATGACCCCACAGCTGACCTAGAGACTGATCAAAGCAGCATTGTGGGGCTCAGTATAACGGGATCATTAAAAGGTGCAAATACGGTGAAATTAGAGTATTAATCACTGGAAGAGGATTTGCCACGTGCAAAAGTTTTTTTTCCCCCCCAGATCATACAGAGCTGTACTGACAACAAGTTCACACTGTTTATGCCCTGGACAGACCTGTGCTCCTGGGGGATTATTCCTTTCCTCTTGCAGGACTGGAAGAATAGCGTGTAGGGACAGTGTTGGGATGGGATGGGTCCCTAAAGAGCAGACTGTGACACTTGAGCCATCACCCAGGTTTGGTACAGGGCTAAGCCAGACCATTTTACCAAAGCAGGGAGCCAGGTGAGGGCAGTCTGACCTCTTAGACCAGCCAAATATTGCACAATTATTTGCACTGGGTTAAGAGAAATTGCATTATTGCTGTTTACACCCACAATAATACTGCCGCAAATTTATGGGGGGTCAGACCTAGAGCATCTGTTGACCAGCTCACAAATTCCCTTTTAGGACAGGTTTCCCATGTAAGCAAAAGTTTTAAAAACATCTCTGGCACAGCAGCCTGGGTTGAGGAAGGCTCATAAATTGATGTACATACTGTAAATACTCAACATTAGTTGCTGTTTTCAATGAGCAATGAGATCTGGCAAGGAAAAACAGGTCAGCAGTGTTGTTATATTTATTATAATGTTATTATATTTATTTGTCTGTTTGAGCTATAACTCTCACTGTTTTTTGACCCCATTCACCTCTTCCTGGCTGTCCAAATTCATGGTATGTGTTAAGACTTCAGCTCTAACTCAGATACTCACATGTCCCCTCCTTCCTTCTTTGTTGACAGATTATGCTGAGTTGGGAGGGATCCCTCAGCATCGTGGGGTCTGACTCCTGCCCCTGCACATGACACCCTAAAAATCCTACCATGCCCCTGAGAGCATTCTCCAAATGTTTCATGAACTCTCTCAGGCTTGGTGCTGTCACCACTGCCCTGGGTTCCAGCTCCCAGCTACCCTCTGGGTGAAAAACATTTTATTGACATTTAACCTAAACCTCCCCAACTCTGCTTTGTGCCATTTCCTCGAGTCCTGTCACTGGTCACAGGACTGAAGAATTCAGCTGGATCTTTGCAATGTCACCTCCACCAGCTTTGGCAGGTCTTGGCAGGTGTTTGACATCAGCAAACACTGGGTCAAAAGTGTGCATGGGCCATTTCCCTGCAGAAGGAAGAGTGTTAAGTGGGAATGCAATGGAAACATAAAAGGTAAAAAACCTTGAACTGAGGCCTTGTAATCTCAAGCTGCACTGTTCATAAGGTGTCCTTTTCATTTTGATCCAACATGGGGTCATGATTAAAGTCTGAGATGTTCTTTTCTACACTGTAAAATACAGAGCAAAAAAAAAAAAGTCACCTTGCTCCTCCTGCTACCTCTCCCCTCTACCTTGCAACAAGTTTCTCAACATGTTCTATCCAGAGACTCCTTCCTCTATGGAACAAGTGATAGGACAATGAAGGAAAAATTCTAATAAACATTTTCTTTAGGAAAAAAATGGAAAAAGTTGTTAAAATAGCATTATTTTAGATGGGATTTTCAAATTAAGTTGTCTGGTTAACTTCCTTTGACAGTGAAACAAGAAAGAGTTCTGTTTCTCCTAATCTCCCCTAGCTCAGGGAGGCACAGGCACCATTCCAAAGGCACCATTTTCCCCCTAATTTTCAAAATTATGTTGCCAACGTTAAAAAAAAAAAGAAATGTCAGCTGAATAAAAATTTCTTATGGAGAGTTTTGGCCGAAAGCCAGATGGGAATTACCAGTTATTCATTCAAATGGTTCTGTGCCAGACCAATCAGCATAAGGGATGTGGACCAAGCCCTGGCTTTTGGAAACATTAAGCAATGTGAAGATATTGAAGTGTGACTTTGTTTAAAGCTTTCTACTGGGGCATCGTTTTCCCTGGTGATTAATGGTGTTCCTGTGACTCAAACCCATGGTGATGTCAAGATCTGCCCATGTCCATCCCAGTTACCAGAAATGTAATGCAAAAGGAGGGTTAAGCCCAGAATTTCAAGGAAAAGGGCTGAGTACAAGGTTTAATGTATTAATCACAGCAGTGTAAAGGATTGAGGTTGTGTGGAACAGAAATTTGTCTTAAGAAAAGGGCACCACAGTGATGTCCAGATGATTTCTCTCTCCTTGACCTTTTGAGGGAGCCTCGTGCCCTGCTCTAGAGACCAGACCACACATATTAACACTTTCCTAATCAACACTTGCAATGGGGTCATTCTGCATACAGCATTTCTTCAATTTCCTTCTCAAATCTGTGTCAAAATGAATGGAAAGTTTTGGTACACCTTGAAGGGGCCCCTTTGAACATGATTTGGACCATGCCTTCCTCAGTGCTAATGCAGGATGCAGCGTTCCCCCAAATCCCAATCCTTTTATCTTATCACAGTGAAGAAGGTGGCACTACCAAGAGTTCACCAGAGGAAATGCACTATTGAAATAATAAATATTCTGACCTTTTCTGCCTTCCCTGATCTGATGTGACAGCAGAGGTCTAAGATGGACAACCTTTTTCATTTTCCCCCATCCTCCAGTATTTTGATATTCTTACTCTTTTTCTTTGGGAACATGAAGCTCTTTACTTGCTTTCACCCACAGAAAAAACACACTGGAATTAGGGGCTGGAATTTGGGCTGGGGAGGTAAAACTTGACATTTTAGCAGACGTGGCTCCTGAGGACCAGGCACTGAAGGGTGCAGCCCTTTTCATCCACTTTGCATGGGGTGGTGCTGAAGACACCCTGGCTCACAGGGAGAGGGGAGAGCACAAGGAAGCCAGGCCAATGCCAATTCTGGGAAAGTGGCCTCTCTACAACATCTACTTTTCCTTGTTCCACATCTTTACTTATCACATGGTCTTGTGGGAACAGGCCTGTAATTCAAGCCATATTTGTTTTAATTGCCTCTGACTTTCCTTGCCACTTGGCACATGTACAAAATGAGGAAAGAAAAGCTTTTATGGGAGTAAAATTCTATAAAGAATCACTCATATACAAAACAGACCACTTGCTCATGGGGGGGCTGAGAAAGTTGCTTTGACCATGGGTTTTTTTTGTGCCATTAACTTATTATTTTGCATCCCAGGAATGGGTGGAAAACCTTGTTGCTTCACAAAGTCTCTCCTTTGCTGTGCTGCATCAATCTTACGTAAAGCTACTGCATCTTAGTACTTACAAAGGAGATTAGACAGTGCATTTGCCACAAATAAAATGAATCGTAGCAGTTTCATGACAGCAACACCAACCACACTTTCCTGGATGCTGGCACAAGGTTTGGGTGTTGGCTTCTCCCAGGGATGACATGTTCCAGAGCTGATTCCATACCCTGCACCAGCATTTGGGCATCACCTCCCTGGCACTAAAGACCTTTATCTAACCAAAGTACCCAGTTTCTGAAGAACTTTCATGGGGAAGGTCTGGAAGGTGGCAAATCCCAGGGAGAAGGAGCTCCCATGCCAACTGCTCCAGGCCTCTCAGCGTGGGAGGGGTTTGGGGCTGGAGCCAAGCCCTGGCAGGCACACAGTCCTTTCACCACTCCAAGGCACGAGCAGATGGAGAAGCACAGCCCTTTCCCAGCCCCTTATATGGAACAGATTTCAGTAAAGGAGATAATCCAGCCCGAAGGGGTTATACAGATAATACCCAACAGGCATGATGGAGACAGGCTCTGTGAAATCCCTTATATGGCAGAGCTGCATAGGCTCAGATCTCCCAAATATCTGGTGCATAAGGCAGCTCTGCAAGGGGTCAGAGAGCAGGCAGAAAGCCCCGGTGCAGTGACAGAGATCATCTCCCAGCCACTCCCTTTAAAAGCTGATCCCAGAGCAGTGCAGCCTCTCTGCCTCCTGTAACCAGCTTTTGGAGGGGATTAATCTCATTTCAGTTGAGGTGTCTAGCACGCAGACACCTGCAGAGATGTTGCAAACTCCCACTGAGGTCACTATAGAGACAGGGGCACTTCTAGCACTGTTTTCCTGCCCTGGCTGGAGCCAGACCATGGAGATCATGAAGTGTTTCACTCCTCTCTGGCTGTACCAGTTGGTGCCCCCGCCAGACCCAGACATTCTCACTTAGACAAACAAACCCATCAGTTGCGTGTGAAACCTGGCACATCTTTAGGTACCTTTTTCCCACCCCCACTTCAAAAATAATTACTCAAATTTTTTTCTGTTTGTTTTAATAAATGCATTCTTTCATCTTCAAATAGATGAAAAGCACTTCATGTAAGTACTCCAGAACAAAATGACATGTTGTTAAGGCAGTTCATGGATGTTGTTTGTATCTAGAAAACTAAACTTCTTGAAAGATTTTTTAATAAATATGAACTATTCTTTCCAAGTGAAGAACTTGCAAATTTGCGACAAAATTCCAGCCTTGTCAGACTCAACTCAAAACAGCTATTTTGCATTTGAAAGCGAAAAAATACAAAGTGACTGGTTGCTACATTTTCTGACATACATCTCTTTTTGAACTTTATTCCAGTCACTGTGCAGCTGAAGAGCAGCTCTGGATATATCCAGCTTCATGAAGCCCATGGTGCTCCACCAAAGGATGCTGTTCATAATCCAGACTCAGAGGGCCCAGTGCCAATTTCCCAGTGGGGAAATTCTCCTCTTCCCAGGAGGGGGATGCACCTTTCTCCATGATCCCTGTTCCTTCATGACTATAACCTCTACCTTGTTGCTCAGGCATCAACATTAAATACATCAGACAGTGCTGTGGTGGAAGGATATCTTAGCAAATTGTAATTTTTGGAGTGGAATTAGGACTTGTATGGTCAGTTTTGCAAAAAGCAGGTGTCAGAACATCAGGCTGGGGTATTGATAAACCAAAGTTTCTTCCAACAATGGAGACAGTGTCTTGAGCTTCTGGAAAGCTTATGCCAGTGTGAAATATTTTACATGTTTTTCCCCCATTTAATTGATAATTACAAGTATTGTGCTCTTTGTAAAATGAAAAACCTGAGCTGCTCTGAAGTTTCTGAAATTCCCAGGCTGAATTTTTCTTCTGGAGAGTGTCCTGTAATAGAAAAGGAGCCAGTCCCTTGTGTCTCTGCTCCATAGGGGAGAGTAGGAGGGAACCTGGGTGCTGACTTGCTCCTGCCTGAAATTTCCAAAAGGGAAAAAAATGCTAAAAAGTTTCAGAACAGCTTTGTAAGTGGTTTGCCTTATTCCTCTCCTAATTGCTTAATTTTCTGCTCACAAAACGTGTGGTTTGCACACGCTTGCAGGAGTGGGGTCCACCCTGCTGCAGCTCGTGTTCCTTGAGCTGTTTATTTGTCCTTGCTCGCCGCTCTGCCATGGCTGCCTAGCAACTCCGTGGGATGAACAAGCTCCGTTTCATTTAGGTGTTAAATAATCTGAAGTGCAGTGATTTTTTTCTTTGCACAAACATCAGAGGACTTAATAACAACAGCAACCAGACACAGCACCAGAGTAATGGTGATGGTGATGTCCTAATAGAATGGAACAAACTGATACCTGGTATTTTTGAAACTCCGCTTTGAGGGATTTCTTAAAAAGAACATGTCCACAAAAATGAGCAAATTGTTTTATGAACCTTGCATTGGTAAATGTGGATGGGTAAAGTAGTGATCTGTTCTCTGCACACATTCCAGGTGTGCTCATCTAGGGCTTCATAAACTGCCCAAATAAATGTAAATGTTTAAGTTTGGCAGATCTGAAGTTTCCCCTTACTGTTGTGTCCCATTCCTGTGTAGAAGGCAAAACCCAAGAATGGCAGATGTTTGTGGCCTAAAAAGAATGGCAAAAGCCAAAATAGTCCCGAAACAAAGCTCACAGAGTTTTATTGACAAACTGCACACTCAGCATGGAAAGTGGGAAGTTTTGCCCCTATCCTCTAATTATAAGAGGAATAAAAGTATAGAAGAAAAGAGAGAAGAAAAGGACAGTGAAAGGGAGATCAGGTAGAAGAGGAAAGGAGATCACAAATCCTGGTTCCAGCACTGATCCAGCCAACAGGGTGTTCAGGGTCCTGTGAGCACTGCCCAGGTTTCATGGGGGTGCCTTTTCACAGGTAAGGTTTCCCTGCTCTGGGATTAGGTTTCTCACTTCTCATGCAAATGCAAATGCAAATAAAAATGCAAATGCAAATAAAAATACAAATGCAAATGCAAATGCAAATAAAGTCCATTCCCCTGGATCCTTCTGCAAACAGGCCAGAGGGCTCTGAGGGTCTTTGATGGCCTTAATGCCCCTCTAGATGTCTTTCCCACTCCTCAATCCCATTCCTGTGCTTGTGCAGCTCTGTGCTGTGTGGTCTCCATGGACCAGCAAACGGAAGCAGGACCCAAGGGAAATGCTGTCCTGTCTCCTCACAGGCCCCTTCTCCAGCTCTCAGGGTTTGAGACATGGCAGTGCATTCACTCCTTGCTCCCCAGGTTTCCACCCTTAAACCAGCAATTCTTCCTTCAAAGTATTTGGCTTTGACTTGTTAAAATTTGATTTGAGATTGTTAATTTTAATTTGCGATCAGAATAAAAATAGACTTTGGGGGAGAAAAAAGTAAACAAAATACCCAACATTGTTCCTGCACGGGAGGTGTTTGTGCTGCAGAGTCCTGCCTGGGATGGACAGAATCTGTCAGGTAGAGACGAGGGACAGGAATGAATGAAAATGGTGTAGAAAGACCAAATCCACTGCGATGCATGAGCGTTTCATACTCCTGAAGAGTGCAGTAATGCTGATGGCTCAGATGGTGCAGGGAAGGAGTCAAGACTGAACTTTTCTGTAAAATATTGTGAAGAAGATAGGAAACTCTCATCTTGTGAGGCTCGTGGGTGGCTGCTTCTGCTCACACTGAGAAGAGCAACAATTTGCTTAAAGGTCACGGTTGTGCCAGGCAGTGGGAATGCAGGCTGAGGTGGATGCTATCCTGGGACATAATCAGCTCAATTCAGCTTGAAATTAATGAAGTTGCTACAGCAACCTGAGATGGCGACTGTGTCCAGGTGGATTGTAATGGGCAAGTTATTTCAGAGGTGTGGAGAGCCAGGAACGCTGTGGGAGAAATGGCAGTTCCCAGTGTCACAGTTCAACCCCAGTGGGCAGCTCAGCACCCCACAATTCATCCTTCATCCCCTGCTTGGGTACAGATGCAGTGCATCCAAGCGCCTCCCCCTCAAGAAATGCACAATTATTAACAGAGCTTTTCACTTTTCCAATGAATTTACAGCAGACTAGCACTGATGAGAAAATAGAACTAAACAAAGCGCAGCATGGCTTTGAGTTAGAAGAAATGTGAAAAATAGTTTTTATTTAATATTCTGCTTCCCCCTCTAAGTTTTCTCCTTTGGCAATAAAGAGAAAAACAAATTATTCACATAGACCTGTTGGGAATCAACAGTAAAGTCAAGCACATAATTTTATAATAAGGTGTTTAAATAGTCCTTCCAGAGGCAGAATCTACCCCAGAGCAATGGTGTAGATCTCAGATTCTGCTCATCATGGAAAGCAAAAAAATGAACATTTTACAGGTCAGCATCTGTGTGAGAGACAGATTTTTTCACAGAAGTTTTAGACTACCCACATAAATGTTTTTCTGAAAAACCAGATCCTCCTGAAAAACTGCTCTGTAGATGGAGGTCTTTGTGCCAAACTCCTTGCTAATCCTTTTTCCTTGTAAATATGTTGGCAGAGAATGCAAGTCCATTAAGACTCAATATTTACAAATCCCTATTTATCTATAAATGCCCTTCCATCTCTTTCTCCATTGTTCTGTCATTGCCTGGTTTTCTGCTCCTTGCATAACGTGTCTTGGTGGAATTTGGTTTGGTTTGGAAGAACCTGCTGCTCTGGCTTTTTGCAGACCCTCTGCAACAGTTTTTATTACTTTAAAAGTGTGTTGAAACAGTGTGTAGTCTCAGTTAAGCTTCTGCTTTTCCAAAGGAAATCCATTTAGCTTTAACATATTTCCTGCCAAATGGAAACCCAGATTGTGTAGCCTGAGCAGGCCTCCTTTGGGGATAGCCCTTGCCTTTCCTTTCCACTTGCTACTGAAACGACAGCAAAATCTGCTGGCCAGTCCCCCCTCCCTTTTATCAGAGGCAAAATTAACTTGTCCCTCATGTGTTTTGGATTCCAGTCTAAATGTGGACACAGGGAGTTTTGTAGTTGATGCTGACCTTGAAATAGGACACGTGGGTGTCTCTGAGCACACCTGGCTGCTGGGTCTGAGCAGTGAAAGGCCTCCAGGAGCAGAAGGGTTAACTACGGCCACCCCCAGCCTGTTCTACTTCCCTTTGTCTCACCCTGCAAGTCCCTGCTCCTTTTGTCTGAGAGATCTTTCTGCTCTGGTTTGCACCCCAGTAAAATCCAGATCAGAGGTTTGAACCCCATCAGGGCTGTTGTGGGGGAACCCAGTTCAAGGTGACTTTGTGTTGAGTTCACCCCTGCCTTGGGCTCCTGTTGTAAGTACAGGCACTGCTCTGAACATTTTGCAGGCTGTATTCACAAGGCCTGCTACAAGGGCACCTTGCTGTTGGGTAGGCAGGAGAGTGGTTGCAACTCAGGTGATGTTCTTTTTTAACAATATCACTCAGAAGTGGTGAGACCAGCAGCAAAATCCGTACAGGGAGCAAGGGACAGGCGGGGACCAAGTCTGTGTGCAGCCTTGAGTTCTGGTTGGCAATGCCTGTCCTGCCTGGCTCCAACCAGAAGCTCTTTCCCCCTTCCTTTTACCTCTGTTTCTGTCCTCTCTAACAGCCCATAAATTATCTGTTAACAGAAAAAAAAAGACCAACCAACTTTTTTTCCTGCAGCGCTTTGTCTCCTCCTCAAATTCCTGCCACATGTCGCGACTCTTACCCTTTCTGCAGTGAGAGCTGGTGATATCAGAGGCAGAGGACTGTGACCTTTAAGTGTGAAAAAGTCAGAGGAGGAGATAAGTTATAAGAAGGTTCCTGCATGAAATAATTCAGTGACAAGGTGTTTTGAGGGACAAAGTAACTACTAACGTATACGCTGTAATTCCACAGCAGGGGAAGCCCTAAGTGATGTCCAAATAAAATGACAAACTAAAGAAATGGCTTCAAGACTCAAAGATTTATTTTGCTATCTGAGCCCTGTGCTCTTCCAGTGTACACAGGGATATAGGGGCCTGAATCAATCCTGAATTAGAAGCAATGATGGTAGTGCAATATTTGAAAGGCCTGTTCTACAGAAAAGTGAAAATACAGCCAGTGAAGGAGAGAGGATTGATGGGATACAGCAATAATATATTGTAAATGAGACTGAAATAATTTGTTGAGTTGTTGCATTTTGCCTGGGCTAAAAGCAGTGCGTGATATCTCTCCAGATTTCACTAACACTGGAGGAACACGTGGAGCTGCACATGATCAGGTCTCTAGCGAGCCAGAAGACCAAGACAGTCCTGCGGATAACTTTGGGTTTGGAATTCTATCAGCTCTTCTGGCTACATCCCTCTGTCCAGACTTCAGAGCCAGATTCTTCATGCTGGCAACCTGGATCAAAGGCAGAGGGAATGTTTCAAATTTACATGGGCTTAGGTGGGAGGAAGATCAGAGCAGACTCGTGACATGGCCAGTGATAGGACGTGAGGACATGGAATGAAGCTGTGCCAGGGTAAGTCCAGTTTGGACATTAGGACAAGGTTCCTTACTGAGAGCATGGCCAAGGGAAGTGGTCACAGCACCAAATCTGCCAGAATTCACAGAATGGTGCTCTTAGTCATGGGGTTAATTTTAGGTGGGCCTGCAGGAAGCAGGGAGTTGGAATCAGTGATCCTTATGGGTCCCTTCCAGCTTGAGGTATTCCACGATCCCACATTTTAGAACTCCACCAAAATGGAACTGTAGCTGAAAGAAGAGAGAAGGCAGTGCTGTCTGATCACCACAAAGGAATGGTGTCCCGAAGTTTTGGGAGTTATTTTAGAAGGTGCAGAGTCAGGAAGCACATCAGTAAGGATTTTGTAATGTCCTCACAACAATGATGAAGAGTGAGCTTTGATTTAATTGCAAAATCAAAAGGAGGAAGAAGCTTTTGTGTTTAGGAGGAAACAGGAGGGAAAAAAGTCAGTGTTGAGCTCCTGCATTTGCTAAGGTTTTGTGGCTAAACCTCTTTTCAGAAAGCCTTGAGGAGAAAATATGGAAATTACATTGGCTGGTCATGTGCTGCAGGCCCCTTACATGTCTGGGTGAGAAAGTTTTCCAGAACAGGCAGATCTCACTCTGAGTGCTGTGTCTTGGGCTCAGTCCTGGTGTGTTAAAATAGAGCTGTTGTCTGCAGATGCTAACAGGAAACTGCTCATTTTTTAACAAATTAATGCCCCGTAACAGAAACACAAAAATACCTGTGTTGTGCCAAGCCAGAGCTCAGTCTAGCCCTGTGTCCCACCTGAGCAAGGGCAGGGTGGGCAGCCAGGAGCAGTGCCCTGTGACATCCCAGCAAATTCTCTGTGCTTGGCAGTCCCTGGAGGATCTTTCATTCATTGCTTTGCACTGTCACACTTTGAAACCACCAAAAAACCCCAGAACATCTAGAGCATCCCCTGCTTCAAGCTCCAAAGCTGCAGTGCACGGACAGTGCAGAATTTCTCATTTTATTTCTATCCCACATGCCATTTGCTGGTTTATTTGACACCTCCCTAGTCCTTAGATCAGAGGAGCCAGAGTCTCCTTCTCTATTCATTTTTTTCCAGGCCACTCATGATTTTATACCCCTCTATCACATCCTCCTTCACTTTATCCACCCTGCAGGCAGAAGAATCCCCTCTGTTAAATCCATCTCCACACAAGAGCTGCTCCATACCTTTGATCCTGCCTGCCACCCTTCTGTGCACCAACTCAGCAGCATCTTCTGGGCAAGGGGGAGATGGGAACCTGGTGAGGACTCACCCCACATTTATGGAGCAGCATGTTGGTATCTCTCCCAGCAATGCCTAAAGGTTGTTTTGCTGCTCAAGACCACCCATTCAGCTGATATTTTCTTAGAATATCTGTTTCACCTCCCAGATTGCTTTCCCACATTGCAGCTATTTCTCCAAAATAGAGGGGTTTTGCCCACCTCTGTCTGGAATTGGCTGTGTGTTGGTGGCACAAGCCAGATTCCCAGCTCAGCTGAGGAGAAGATTAGAGACTTCGAAACTTCATACAAACAAAGCAGTAGACGTGGGGGGAAACCAATGTCTCTGTGTTTGTTCTGGATACAAAAAGCATGTAAATCACTGATTAAAACCACTGCTGCTAACAGACATCAGGGTGTGGATGAGAAGAAAACAAATAACTCCATGTAGACCTTTACTCCAGAGCTGTGTAGGTGGGAACTAGGCATGATGGGCCCTGGTTGCTGCCCTCCTGCCAAAAATCTTGGGGCATTTATTGTTATTTTTAGCTTGTTTGATGAGGAGTACTTCCAGAAATAGTGCCTAGCTCCAGAGTCTTCACAGGGTTTCTCTAGTGCAGCTACTGCCTGGAATTCAAAGTGTAGGGGGAAGCCCCAGTGCCAAACATGTTTCACCACCCTGTGCAGGATTGAAAAAAAAAACAAACCAAAAACTTCTCAGAGAAAATGCATTCCCTTCCCCCAGGACACAGGTTACCATAAACCTCCAGGACTGTCAGCAGTTGGTAGCTGGAGCAGCTGAAGTCTTCTCTGAGTTTTTGCAAGCTCTGTAAGAATTATAAAATTCTTAAGTTATGTATATAAATCTCTTCCCTATATGTTGCTTGAACTTAATTGGGTGATGAAAATATTGTAAGCTTGTGCTTCTACAGCATCTTTCATGCAAAGATATCAGAAGTGCTTCATAAACATTCACTAATTAAGCCATTAAACCATACAACACCCCACTGAGTCTGGAAGGATTTATAGGGATGTGTACAGTAAGAAGATTAAGTTTTACTCTTAGTAGTTTTGGGGGGGAGTTTGGCTGAAAAATGGAAAAATAAATCCAGAAACTATTTTTCTATAGAAATTACTTCAATATCTAATATATTGGGATAATGTCAGCAAATCAGAGACAGGCAGGCTGTGGGTGGGTAGCCTTGGGACCACATCAGTGAGCACCACACTGGGAGGTTTCTCCACATTTTCCCTATTCTGCACGCCAAAGGAAAGTAGGCACAGCTCGATGTCAATCCCCTCAACTTTAAAGCAGTCCCTGGCCACTGGCACTGCAAAGTGCCTATGCTTTGGGAAACACAGGTGCCCACATTGAAAGCCTCTGGCACCTTTCCCACACCCATCACATTAAACACATCTGTGCTGGAGAAATATATATATATATATATGTATATATTTATATGCACTCCTAAGCTGATGCTGATGCCTACATTCACCCCTCACTTGGCTCTGGCAGCCTGGATGAGAGGAGAAGGGAGGATGGGGCTGTCATCTCCTGACTACTGGCTCCAGGAGGATGAGGAGGGCCCGGGGCCTGGGGAGGGGACAGACCCCACACTTTCCCACAGGATGCCACAAGAGCAGCTGTGCTGGGTATCAACAGCCACCACCGTGTCAGCAGACCCCACTCAGCAGCTCAGGCTGAGCCTTTGGGTTCTCAGGCACTTCGGTATCGCCCCGTGGCACGAAAGCTGTTGGGTATCACCTCTGCCTGTCATCTGCTCTGAGCCAGGGTGTCGGGGCTGATGGCCGGGGGACTTTGGAAAGTTTTTCAGCTCGCAGATAAACAGCAGCAAACGTTCTCAGGACAACACATTCTGGAGGCCCAATCTTATCAGGGCACTTAGGACGCAGCCTGTACACACGTTTCAGGCCAGACAGTCAGAGCGCACAAACAGCTAGGAGGAGCACGTTGGAGGCTGCAGGGTTTTCTTGCTGCTTCTTTCTTTGTTTTGCCATCCTGCTCTAACAGGGAATGCTCTGCAGGCTGTCAGAAGAGTGCTGAACAAAGCCAGCTTTGCAGAGATTGATGCCAAACCTCGTATCGCTGAGTGCTTTTACAGCAAAAATTCTCAACCAGTTGTCTCACGGGGGTGGTGGTAGAGAAAAGCAGCTCAGGTCATCCACTCAAACTGTGGGGGGGAATGTGAGACAGTTTTGAGTCCTGTGCTCCCTGCACACAGCTGAAAGGGTGCATTGCATGGCATTTGGGGAAGGAGTTTGTTGCACTGCTGGTGTGCAGCCCCCATTCACTTTGCATTGCCCAGAAGAGGGTAAAGCAGGCTGGCAGAGAAAGTGTGGCCATGGGGCTTCTCTTGTGGTTTCACCCAGCTTTGTCAAAGCAAGCTCACTGCCTGCACTGAACATTATAAACTTAGCCTCAGTCCTTGCTGTACATCCATGAGTGCTTGTGTAGTTTGTAAAAAATCATCCCACTGTTGTGACTCGGAGAGCTCACAACCACCAGAGACAGAAATAAGCTCTTGTATTTCAACAAGTCTCTTCTCATGGCTTTTGTTGGAGTACAGTCAGGGAGTTAAGACTGAAATACAGGCATTGCAATTTGGGGTTGGGAGAATCAATGTGTTTCACACCTACACCTAGGGTGTTACCTAAAACTCCTCCTCCTCCTTCCTGTCTCTGCCTGGAGTCTTTGCTGCTGCTCAGTTCCTGCTGGCAGATCCCTGTGATCTTCCTCCACCAAAACAAGCTCCCCCGCTGAATTCCTCACAGCCAAGGGATGTGATGGATGTGAGCCCACGCATCAGCTCCAGCTCCACACTGAAGTCAGATGTGAACTGCAGGTGAACTCCCACATATGGTGAGAGATGCTGCCTGACGTCAGATTCCTGTTTTCTGCACTCTCTTTGGCAGTTTGGACATGATAAGTCTGTTTAATTATGCCCCCACCTCCTCTGCTCGCTCAAGACAGAGCTGAGGTCAAGATCAGACTGAGCAAGGAGCATTATTGGCCTTTGACAGCAACCAGCCTTGAAAACAGAGGCTAAGGCTACTTGTTTGCTAGCAGAAGGGACAAGATTGGGAGGGGTAAAGGGTTCATCTTCCCATTGCTTCTCAAACATTCTTCCCAGCTTTGTTTCTCCTAAAGGCAGATGTAATTTTTGGTGTATTTATTGGTATGTAATTTTGATTAATGTTTGTAATTTTGATGCTGCAGACACTTTCTCTGAGCCTGCTTTGCTGCTGCTTGCAACCAGTGTTTGCCAAACTCTTCTTGGGGCATCTGTGTGATACGGTAAAGGACCCAGTGGCTGAATGAGAGCTGAAAAATGAATTGTCTGAAGAGTCATCAGAGCTAAAATATTGCACTTTGGGCTGATTTTTTGTGTTATTCTGATTGATTTGGAGTTGGCATGATGGCACAGTCCCTCCAGCAGTGCCATGCTGTTGCTGGGTATCAAAGGTGTTGCTGGGGATATGTCTCTGTAACCAGAAAACCAAGCCTAAAACACCATTAATTTTGTCATCATTTTAGTTTGGCTATGGTTTTCTATTTTCTTTCCTTCATCACTTATGTTATTTAAAAATTTCCAGGTCCTTTTTATCCCAACTCAAGCAGTGTCCATTCCTACCAGCCATTACAAGCTAAGAATCAGATTCTGCCCAAACCTGTTCCTCAGCACCTAACATGAGGTTAGATATTGGTAGAAAAGAACACAACATAATTAATTTTTCCTTACACTTTCCTAGTCTCTTCACAGCACATCTGTATTGTCATCTTACATAAATCAGTTTAATCCTGGTGCATTTTTAGCCTACTTTTTCATACTTCCCTGTCCATCATCTACCCTCTCTCCTGCCTATTGAATGCTTGCAGAAATCCGTGCATGCCAGGAAGCCTCCAAAGTCACCAGGGCTCTCTTTTGCTGTGGCCAAGGACACTTCTGGGGGTCTGGTGGTCCCCAGCCTCCTCTGACTGGGAGTGGAAGGGACATGGGGTGTTGCTGAGGGAGATGGGGTTGTTTGGCCTGGAGAAAAAGAGGCTCAGGGGGGACCTAATCCTGCCCTAAAACTCCCTAAAAGGAGTTATAGTGAGATGGTTGTGTGTCTTCCCTCACCCAGTTAACAAGTGACAGGGTGAGAGGAAACGGCCTCAAGTTGCACCAGGGGAGGTTTAGATTAGCCATTTAAAAAATTAGGATTTTATTTTCACATAAAGAATTGTAAAGCATTGTTACAGATTCCCCAGGGGAGCGCTGGAGTCACCATCCCTGGAAGTGTTCAAAAATGTGTAGATGCAGCACTTGAGATATGGTTTAATGGTGAACTTGATGGTTGGACTTGATGGCCTTAAAGGTAATTTCCAACATTAACATTTCTAATATTCTGTGGTTCTAAGAGGTCAGAGGTTTCCTTTCATCACCAGAAAGATGGATATGCTCTTGCAGTGGGTTTTTCACATCATTTTGTATTGCTTATTTTTGATTTTTATCTTACCAAGGATCTTGCAGCAGGATCAGAGAGCTGAACACCCACACTGAGGCTTTTTTTGTAAGGTCACTTGACATCTTCATTCCAAGCCTCTGGTATTATCTTGTATGAGAATGCACTTAAGATAAACATCTGTCTGAGGCTTATCTGGGCTCAGATTATGTTCACAGACAGCAAGAGAAGAATACAGGGATTTAAAACTTTTCCTTCTGTTAAAAATTTGTTTAAACTTTACATAATCTGAAAAAGCAGAATGACAAACTTAATTCAACATCCAATGAAGTTATTTTAAAAATTTCTTCCTAGGGTATGAGCCGACCTTTTCCCAAATAACAGAATGCCAGTGGCTTCTGTCACAGGCCCTCCTGAAAATGCCAGTTAGGTGTTTTTCTGCCATCTCTCCCCACAACTCCTATAGGAGCTGGTTTTCTCAAGGCCTGACTATACTTGTCCTTGTAAAAACCCTGAAGGGAGCAGAGATGAAATCATTCCTACTTTACCTGCTGGGAGCTGAGACCTGGAAGAATAAATCTGGAATTTTGAAGCCCCAATGGAGCAATTTAGCTGGACAGATAACAAACTCTGGGCATGAAGGACACAGGTGTAGACCCTCTGTTTTTGGACATGACCACGTGGACAGGCTGTCCTTGTGCTGACCGTGGTGAATTGTCACTTCCAGGACAAGGAGCAGACGTTGAGCCTGTGACCGTGTCTGTGGCTTCTCTGAGAGCACAACAGGCTGGACAGAGCCAGGGTGAGACTCTTCTGCCAAGGGACCTCATCTGAACTATTGCTCCAGGCTGTCTTTAAGTTAATGGAGAGAAATAGGTGTCTCAGCAGAGTGATCCATCTTCTCCTGATACAGCTGTCCATGGGGAATTGCTCTCTGAAATTGCCTGATTCTATTGACTTCCAGTGGAGCTGAGAGGTTCTGTCTCTGAATGAAACCTCATTTTAGGTGAGAAAGTCAGAAGGAGGATCTGACCGGGATTCTGCTAGTGGCAACCCACCCCTGGAGCAACCTTTCCCATGGCTTTGCAGTACCCAGGGCACATCACCCCATACCTCAAAGCAGCTGGTAAAAATTGAGTATTCTACAAAGCAGCTCTGTGGCAAAACCAAATCACATTCCATAGGGGAGACACTGAGCAGATCTACAGAAGGTTTACCTGCCTTCCAAAGAGTTTCTTCCTACCATTACACATTACTGCCAAGCAAAATGGCAGAGTTAGAGGCAAAACTGCCCCATATCAAATATTCTGGGTTCACATTTACATGAATCTCAATCACAAATAAACCAGCAAAGGAGAAGAGACTACATTGCAGTGACATAACCCATGGGCAATGAGCACCCCTGAAGGCAAGCACTCAGCTATTCAGCCTTCAAAAGAGCAGTAAAGAGAAACAGGATCCATGTGTGAATTCTCTAATTCCTTTAAGATTTTCCACAACTTAATTTCATGAAGGCAGTTAAGGGCTTTCCAGCAGGCGTTGTAACAAGAGGGTAAAAACTTCCAGATCACAAATACTGGAACAAAGTTTAACAGTAGGATTAAATAAAAAAAAATGTCCCATACTTCATGAGCACAGTTGCACTCCCTGTTCTGCATCCAGGAATGAGCATTACATTGGCAGAACTTCTTTCACCCCGTTCCTGTTCAGTAGTCCTGTGTATCACAAACACAATCAAAGCAAGAGGTGGCCTCACTCAGTGTGGCTTTACTTGCAGAGCTGACCCTTCCCTCAGGAAATCCCAGCTGGAGGATGGACAGCTGTGTGCAGCTGCTGCACGGAGCTCAGCTCTTGTCTGGCTGCATCTGCAAGAGAGATGTCACAGGGGCTGCTGCAGATGAGCTGCTGGGTCGCTCTGTGCCACCCACTCCCTGCCCAGAGCAGGTTGTCCAGGCACCAAGAGCCTCTCTGGGTTGGAAAGGCTCACTCTCCCTGCCTCAGGGGTGAGAGGTGCAGTGCAGCTGGGAGCTGGGAGCACACCCCTGGGGCTGGGGGAGGGAGGATGGGAAGAGCTGGCAACCCACGCAGGAATGACCCCTCCCTTGGCAGCTGTCACCTAGCGAGGCTCCTCCAGAGCAAGTGGCACTGAGGGACAACATGCCCCCATCTCCTCAGCAGCCAGTGGGTGTTTGCAATGCTTGCTCATGCTAATTAAGGTCTATATCAGTGTTCCCATAATTATGGATTCTGCAAGAGGCAATGCTCATGTCTTGTGAGGTGGTTCGAATTCCGGACACCCCGTTTTATCCACAAGAATTTAAATGCTGCTCTGAAGACAGGATACAGAGAGGGCACCCAAGAGGTTTGTGCCTGTGTCTGCTTTTCTATTACCAACATGGAAAAGATTGTTATAATAGCCCCAAACAGCAGCTCTTTTGAGTACACGTAACTGTCCAAGAAATATTGCTCTGTAGTGCCTTTTTCTTGTGCTTTCACCTCTGTTCTCTTAATTATTCTTAGCTGTAAAAATAGACATGCATTTGAAATGAGCCAGGCAGAACACCCTGTCTGATGTGACAGTCCAAATACTAGAATAAGCAGCCAGTGGTCATGAGAGGGATGACATGAATGAGGTGGGAAATCCTTCAGCTCTTTTGATTGGAGTACAAAGAAGGTTTCTAGATGAAGAAAGCCTGCCTTGCACCTCGCAGGCATGCAGTGAGATTTCTCCCACTGAGTGGCTAACAACTTCCTCATGTCTGCTGGGCAGGACACCTTCCCTAACCCTGCAACCTTTCATTCTGCCAAACACAACAAATATAGGTCAATGGCTTTTGGAGAGGGAAAAAACTCCACAGCAATCCTCTACTGACGCTGAAATAATTCCAGTGCTTGAAAAGTGAGAGCAGCTGTGGCTGCTTCCACATCCACAAGCAATGCAGCTTGCTCATTGCCAGCAATCCTTAATCCTCTTTGAACTCCTGACTTTACATATGGGATGGTTGCTCCATGGAGTAATATCTGTGTATTACTGCCCATTCACTGTAAGTATTTTACAAGGTGATACAGAGACCAGAAATGTATTCTCAGGAGGCTCAGGCACAAAGGTTACTGGATGCAAATCATATTTGTGTCGGCACTGGCACGTTTGCAAAACCAGGAGCAGGGTATCGAGTGTTAAAATGGGAAAAATTCCCTCTGCATCCTGTGAAAATGCTGGCAGCCCAAGGGCAGAGGGTGCCTGCAGGTGTGGCCATGCTGTGCTGGCACTGTGTGCTAAACAAAGTGATGGTTTCAGACACCAAATAAAGGGATAAAACTATTTCAGTGAGCAAAAAGAGGCCTGTCCTCATTTGGGGAGAGGTGATAAAAACCTTCAGGTCTGTGTGAGAGCCACAGATGAAGGAGCACACTCTGTTAGTGCTTGCTCTTAAATTTATACTTTGCTGTACCCTGTGTTCTCCTTAAAGTCCTGGCTTTGGGAGTGGAGTGATGAGGTGTTTAAAACAATCTCCTTTGGAAGGATTTTGAAAAAGCAAGTATTTTGTCTTACAGGGGAGAAGATGCTGTTCGTGTTGTAGGCCAAAAATGTGACCTGCAGATGCTGAAATGACAGAAACAAAAGAAAAAAAAAAACAACAGAAAATTTGAACTTTTTTTTTTTTCTTTTAATACTATTTCTTTCTCCCACCCTGCTGTTGGGGACAGGAAGGGAGAAAAAAGGGGGACCCAGTCATGATTTAGGATCATTTGTATTTGTAATTCCAGCAGCCAAGGGGAATGTGATCCCATGGAGATGGATGCTCCCCCAGACTGGAGTCACTCATGGCTGGGCAGAAGGGTACTCCTAAACATATGGATTACACAGAAGTTAAGAATAATTTTTCCCAAAAAGATATTTAATTTTTTTTTCTTTTCAAAAAGTTGCTTTGATTTGGTTTGGTTTCTGGTGTTTGTTTTGTTTTGCTTTGTTTTGTTTTAATAAAATGATTTGGTTTCCTTACAAGACTGAAACTTGTTAATCAGCAGCAAACATTTCTCAGAACAGATGGCTTCACTGCAGAGTCAATTTCTCACTGAAAGGGGATTTTGATGGACAGGGAGTGCCCAGCTTTCCTTTTCCCTAAACTCCCTTTTGTACAGGGGCACTGGCACAAGGGTTACATGGTCAGAAATGTTTCAGCCCTGTGAGCTGCATCCCAAGGCAAGCCTGCCTTGGAGTGGACACTTGCTTGGGTGCAAGCTGGTTTTATTCCACTGAATACATCTACAGTAAAATTAATGCTCATGCTTTAGGCTGCCAGTGCTTTCAGGGGTGCTGAGCTGCAGGGTCTCCATCAGGACCCAAAACCAATCCTTGGCAGGTGGTGTCTCCATCAGCCTTCCTTCACACCTGCCTGCAGTGGTGACTTTGCAGAAGGAAGGTCATTGATCAACAGCTTTCTTGTGCATTTGCCCACTTTATTCCTATTTCATAGACTCATAGGATGGTTTTTGTTTGGAAGGGACCTTAAAGGTCACCTATTTCCAGCCCCCACCTTCCACTAGACCAGGTTGCTCCAAGCCTCTTCCGAACTGTCCTTGAGCACTTCCAGGAATGGGGAATCCACAGGTTCCTTCTCTGTGCTTGGGTCAGCCTGAAGAGCTACATCAAGGCTGAGTCTATCCTGGCCCAGAGAAAAGCCTGGAAAGAAAGAAGAAAGTCTTCTGTTGCCTAAATGTGCTGCAGAAAGCAAAACCTGAATCAAGTATGAAGAAGGGTTAGGAGATCTGAGATCCTATCCTGTCAGCTGAGAAATTTATCACTGTCAAATCCTTCCACAGCCCTGCTGCTAGTGGCTCCTGAATTAGGTGCATGCACCATTAGCATCCAAAATTCTTCTCTGAGCTGAGAACCTGGGAGGCCTGGCCATGGATCACACCAAGGAGCAGCTCCACATCTCACATCCCATCCCACAGAGGCACTGGCTTTTACAAGCCTGGTGGGGCATGTGGGGACAGGACTGTGTCCTGCAGCCCTCCCAGTGCAGCTGCATTTTGACTGGAACAGGGATGACCCCGGGACCAAGAGGCAGAACAAGCTTTGCCCTCAGCTGCATCTGTAGAAATCCAAAGTAGGACATTTTCCTGAATTTCTGCCCACAAATCTGAGCCCTTTACAGAAAGTACTGGCAGTGCTTTGGAAGAAGCAACCTGAAAGACTTGGACAGATTTTACTGATGGATGACAAATGACAGGGATTTCACTAGCTAGGTACCAAGAATATGCCAGAAGAACACAATCCTTGTACTGCAGCACAGATTTAGAAATGCTGTTTTGCTACGAACTTCACTCCCTCACATTTTTCCTGAATAATATGAAAATATAAGGTTTTCAAAGGAAAAAGGCAGTTTTCCAGAATGCATCAGCTCCTGTCCTCATTTTCTATGCAGCTGTGGTGTCAGTCATGGAACATAATCTGAAGGCAGGTGTGATCACAACAGCAAGAAAAATTGTGATTTTTTTTTTTCAAAGTCCATTTCTGAAGCTTACAATCCATGCTGAGGCAACAGGCAAATTAAAATGTGAATTTACTATTCTGATCAAGGGACATTCCTTCAGCTCAACACAAGTTAAATATCGAGGGGGTGCAATAAAGGGATCCAAAGCCAGAAGCAGTGAAACTGTAACTCATTAACATCATTATCCACTAACAGCTTATCTGATGTCCTTGCAGAGTAGGTCACACACAAAGCAGAAGGATTTCTTTGATTAATGAAACATGCTAAAAAGTGAAAAGATGCTGGAACTGCCAGGGCAAAGGTAACTTGAGGCTGCCTCATGCTGTGATACACCCCAGGGACACTCATGGTTGTGAAACAGGGGGTTCCTTTCTGTCCTTGTGTATGTCTTACCGCAGGACAGTAGCAGCAAAAAGCATTAATAATAACATACATGGAGAAGGGACTCACTTGGAAGACATAGAAACACAGAATCATCAAATGGTTTGGATTGGAAGGGACTTCAAAGCTCATCTTATTCCAACCCCTCTGCCATGGGCTGGGACACTTTCCCTAGGTCAGGCTGCTCAACACCCCATCCAGCCTGGCCTTGGACACTTCCAGGGATGGGGCAGCCAGAGCTTCCCTGGGCACCCTGTTCCAATGTCACACTTCCCTCAAAGCCAAAAAAAAAATAAATTCTTCATCAAATCTAACCTAAACCATAGGCTTCAGGCTAAAGGATAAATAATGGTTTGGGCATCTCCTTCAATATGGGTTCTCTGGCAGGGCTGATATTTAATTATGGCCTGTGCTGTGTAGTAGCTCTTCCCAGTCATTCCTAATGTGCTGGGCTGGAAGGGTAGGGAGAAGCTCTCTGTGGTGGTGTGCAGCAGCATAACCCAGATCCCTGGCTGCCAGCCAGTGTGGATAAAAGACATTTACTCAGGGTGTTCCTCTGAGAGACCCCAGAGAACCTTCTCAGAGTGTTTATGGGCCTGGAGTTTGCACCACTTCCATTTGTAAACAGGTGCTGCCAACCTCTCTTCCAACACCCTTCTGCCACCTCACTCTGGAGGACAAAATTCCAGGTGTCTCAGAGAGTGCAGTGAAGTTCTCCTCTCCTCCAGCATCCACCCATGTGACCCTTGTTTGAAGATGTGGACTCCAGCCAGAGCACGGATGAGTTTCCCTGGAACTGTGGATTTACTGCTTGAACTCTCTGTATGCCAAACCTGCTCCTGCTGCAGCTCAGGGATATTGTGCAAAAGGACTAAAATTTGTCTCTGTGGTGAGTTTCACCTGGAAAGTTTAGCGGGCAGTAGGTTATAGCACATCTTGTCTGCAGGGATTGCTCCTGCACAGGGAAATCCCTCTTGCACAGCATCCCTAGGGAGCAAATCACACCCAGCTCCCAGTCCTGATCTCCAAGACACCAGCAGGTTCCTCCTCCTCTCAGAAGTCCGGGGGTTGGACGCTGGCAGCTGTGCTCTGGAGGCATTGCAGAGCTGTCTGTGATAAGGGTGATGCTCACGGGAGCACGAGGGAGAGCTGCAGCAGAGCCAAGCCCAAGTTCAGCAGGGATACAATCCAGGAGCTGATGGCCACCTCAAATCTCAATGCCTTCTGCTCAGAGCAGGGCATGCCTCCTTCTCCTTGCTAATCCAGAGCAGCAGGTGCCCAAACCCACATTTGGTGTCCTCAGATCACAGCTGAGAAAACCCAGTGCTGGCGTTGTCGTGGTGCTGCTGGGCTGATAAGGGACTTTGAGTTTGCAGAGTACCCTCAGCATGACAGCAGCACATGCAGCCCATCCCAGGGACATTCCCCAGCCATCCAGAGAGCTGGCAGAACTGCTAATCCTGAGGCATGAGTGATCTGAGAAGGCAACTGGAGGAGACACGGGCTGCTGCTTGGACAGAATTGTGGGGGGTGTCTCCCATTCCCACCCTCAACATAAAACTCAAAACCAGGAGCCATGGGGGCTCCACGTGCAGCAAACTTGGGTGGAGTGACTACAAGCACTGTACTTGCTGCTCAGGCAGATCTAAGAGAAGTTTTCATGGAGCAAAGGACTGGTGGGATGTCCAGGGAATGTCCAGACATGCCCAGCCCCAAATGTTAGGGAAGGCAGATTTGGATGTCAGTCATGGTTGGCATCTTGACCACAGGTCTTGATACCTTCTGCTGCTCCCAGCCACTGCCTGCAGCCCCAAAAGCAGCTAAAATGCCAACATCAAAATGCCCAACCTCTCCTCCAACATCCACAGCTCTGTTTCTAGGTGTCAGTGATTGCTCTAGACACCACCAGCAAGTTTTGAATTCTTAATTCTTCAACGCTTTCCTTTCAGGGAGCTGACACATGGGGGAATGTCAGATGTTCCCACAGGACATTCTGCTGAAACATTGCTGAAACTGCCTCATCCCTGAGCCACTCCAGCAGGTGTCATGCTGAGTAGTATAATATTCCAGAGCTGAGACAGATGAGGGCCAGGCCAGCACATAATACTCAAATTAATTGATTTGATCTTCAAGACACCCCTAACAGCCCGTGGTGCAAAGCTCTGTGATGCTGCAGCCTTTGCTGCAATCCGAAATATTCCCAGGGTACTCCTTAGGTAAAGCCCAACACTTTAGGGATGCCTGCATGGTGTGGCTCTACCCCAGCTTTCACTTTTCCCAGGTGTGACATCTATTTGACAATTTATTTTCTGAAAAGCCTCAATCATTTCGAAATAACTAGGCTTTTTATTTCTTTTTTCTTTTCTGTGGATAATTAAACTTTGCTCTATTCAAAGGCTTTCAAAGAACAGCTGGCAGAAAATAAACCCTCAAACTCCAAGAAAAGAAGGAAGGGTTGCTTTTACAGAGTAATCTAAATTACCCACACTTCAAAAGCAGAGCACAAAGGAGGCATTTAAATAAGGGTCCTTTGTTCTGTAGTTGTTGTTACTGGACAGTGCTGCAAAGCCCTTTTTTAGCTCAATATAAACAGCCTTTTAAAATCCAAAGAAGTCTTTAAAAGGCCATCAGATTAGGGTTTGAGAAAAATTGTTGCCAGATTACATTGAAAGTTACTCTACAAGCCAGGGGAATGTTTCATGGATTTGAGTCTATTTGCTTTCATGATCCTCACTCTTCATTTCTGGCTTGCAGTCAGTCACAGAGGGTTTGCTGCTCCTTCCAGGCTCCTTCTGCAAAGAAACAAACGGGAAGGGCTTCCCCTCCAGCAGTGCCCTGGGGGTACCTTGCCATCCTGCCATGTAAAAGGCAGCCTCACCATTTTCAGCCAATTCCTACATTTTTAAAATCCTGATCGTGTTCACACCAAGCCGGAGGAGCAGAGGAGGATTATACACAGGCTTTTGTTTGTAGAAAGGATCCCCCAACCTCGTGAGCCTCTGACCCTTTCAATAGTTGTGTCCCCCACCCATGACTGCAGGTAAGGAGCAGGGAATACATGTGCAGTCACACAGCCCAGCTTGATTGAATTAGAGAAGCTTTTAATTAAATTTTATCATTGAAGCTGTAGCAGGAGCATGCTTAGATAAAAATATAATGAAGATTTCCTTGGCACCAAAGAAGAAGGGTGTGACTTCAGCTTAATTGCTTAGACCAGCTTAGGTAGAACTTGGTTGTATCTGAGAATTGGCACCAAATTAAGGCTGCAAAAAAAGGCATTTGCTGTACATCCTGTGGCTGTCCTGCAGCCTTTGCTGGCATGGTGCCTGTGCAGTTTCCTGACAGCTGAGATACAGCCCTTGTTTAGGTGGAACAATTGATTAGACCTACAATTACACTGTGATAATTGCTAAGAAGAGAGGCCTCTGCTGTAGGCAGGCAGGTAATAAATAGGGTGTACTTTAGTATTAGGTTCCCTTGAAATTCTCAGACCAAGAGGTAGGTTTAGGAGATACCCAAATCTTGCTCAAATGGAGCTGGGAAATTTGAATCTTACGGATCCTGGATGGCTGAAGTCCTTAATCTCTGTTGGAGGACACTGTTACAGGAAAGGAGTTTATGTTGATAGATTTCCCCCCTTCCTGGTTTTCCTTCCAGGAAGGGGACACTTCTCTGATTTGTGAGTCATTGAATGCTTGGAAGAAATGTCTAATTTGCCTCCTCATGGCCAGACACATCCCAAGCTCATCATCTTCTACCAGGAGGCAGAGAGAACAGCCATTAAACCCAGCAGTGAAAGAAGAAAATCACATGCACAATTTGCTGTCTGCCTCTCCCCTGGCACTCCAGGGTTTTAATGCAATTTGGTGTATCCCAGCCAGTGGTGCTTGGCTGCTTTTAATTAAAAAAAAATTAAAGGATTTATGTTGGGATTAAATGGGATAATTATTGATTGATCTCTGCCTTCTAAATTGAAAAGCATTTGGATTAATCAGCTTTTAAATAGGAAATCACTCAGCTCTGGACAGGAAGCAAACCTCAGGCCCTGCACTCTAGCAGGGCTTTATTTTGCCCTCTTCCTTCAAACCTGCTGGGAAATATTTTCCTTTCTTTTCTTCTTGTTTCATACCCAGAAGAAAACTGCTTTCACTGAGACAGCTCTGGGTCACAAGTGCTGAGACCACCCTGCCTTGCACTGCCTGCAGAGAGCACCTGCCAGGCTTTGCAGCATCCTGGTGGAGATCACCAGGAGTTTCTGAGAGCCTTGTGCTGGGAGCTGGGCCAGCCACCTCCCCGACAGGTCCAGCCAGCACTGAGACATTCCGTGCTGGAGGGAGCAGCTTTGCCCCAGCAGTGATGGGGCAGCTCCATCCTGCAGGCCAAGCAAAGCAGACACCCAAAGAGCCAGCTCAGCAGTCAGGAGAGGCTGGCAAATACAACAGTGTAAAGCTTGCTCTTGCTCAGTTCTGGGACTGTGTGCATCAGCCCATCTGTAAAAGCAGTTGGAAATCAGATTAAGCAGGTGAGGAAGGTGGTAAGGCAGTGTGAACTAAAAATAATAATGTCACACTCAAAATAATAATATCTTCCATCCCCAGCTGCAGAAGTAGGCTGCTGACCTAAGCACTGTGAGTTCAGGTTTCTACATTTATTCTGGGGCAGAGATTGTGTAGCTCTGTGACTCTCATCTGTAATTGGAGTATTCCACCTGCATGAAAACAAAAGTCTCCTTAACTCACATGGAACCCCAAATGGAGAATTTGGAAGAGAAGATTTACTATTTTAGGGACTTCCAACAGGATTTTTCAGCCTCTGAATTAAAGTGTTAGAGTTAAAATTAAATAAAATTTTCAGTTCCAATTAGTCATATTTCCAAAAAAGCAGGTTTTAACTTTATCCTTTGTGAATGAGGAGAACAATGTGAGAGCAATGTCCACATCACAATCTTTGTCTTCTAATTTATCTAGTCTGGGAAATTTTCCCATTGTGCTCTTAAAATTTCTCCCTTCAAAACACTTTTTAAAAGATTCCCCACATGGGGAGAGCAGAATACCCATCCAGAGAGGCTACATTTTTCTAGGAAGCTTTTCTGCTGGAGTACTTCAATCAGTGGGATGCTGGTCCAGCAGTGACTCATGCAGACCTCCCCTACAGTTCACCCTCCAGAGGCAGGTGACCTGGCAGCAGACTACACCCCTCTGCAGATGGAAGGTAATTCACACTTGAAAGGATGATTGGAGTTTTTCACACAGTAGCCAGCTCCGTAATAATTGGAACAAACAACCTTTCTTCAGCTGAGTGAAAGCCTCTCTTCCACAGACATCCAGACTTGGAGAGAAAAGCACCCACATGTCAGTCCCACTCTGCCTGAAATTCTCACCACAAGCCCTGGATGATCCCTCCTGCACATCTTCCTTAGGAAGAGCACACTCAGAGCTCAGCCTCGCTCACAAGTGTGTCAGGAACTGCTGATGTGGTTATGGGAGACCTCCTTGCACCCTACAAATCCCTCAAAGGAGGTGGTAACCAGGTGGGTGTTGGTCTCTTTTTCCAGGTAAAAAGGGATAGGGCAAGAAGAAAAAGCATAGTGTTGTACTAGGGGAGGTTTAGATTGGATACTAGGAAAAATTTCTTCATTGAAAGGGTTGTCAAGCACTGGAACAGGCTTGCCAGTGGAATGGTGGAGTCACCATCTCTGCAGGAATTTCAAAGCTCTGAAGATGTGCTCCTTAGGGGAATGGATCAGTGATGGACTTGGCAGTGTTGGGTTAATGATTGGAGTCAGTGTTCTGAGAGATCCAACATAAATGGTTCTATGGTTAGGCAATGATGATACAAAACTGGATGAAGTGTTATTTGAACCACACAGCCACTTGTCTCATCTCAGTTAGGGTGCCCAGCTGGTGCATTTTCTGGAGTGGCCTGGTCCTCAGAGTGACTTCACATGCCTTGGGTAGGGGGCTCCCACAGGAAGCCTTCTAATGGACATTAGGAAAAGAATGAGTTCCACCAAATGTTGGCCAGCCCAGCGGAGCCATTCAAGCTTTCCTGCACCACACTCTGGGTCTGCTTTTGGAGATGACCACAAGGAAGAGCAGTTTTTTCCTACTTGTGTATGCAGACATACATGTACAAGCTTTTTTCAGTATTTTCTGCTTACCCCAGGCCTACAGGATGGTGGAAAACAAATAGAGCTTTGTCATCCTTTTAGGAAGAGACTAAGCAAAAAAATTGAGGCACAATAAGATGAATCAATTAGAGAAGGTAACAGATAGTGCTTTTATGACTAAGATTCATTACATTCAAAATATGTAGGAGCCAGTGATATAAAAACCCAAAGAGCAGACATCCTGCTTTGAGTGCAGGCAGGGAAGAGTTAAATTCACTCCTGTTGCTCCCTTTTCCAAAGTAAACAAGCTGAGCAAGGCTAAAGAAAGGGAATTTTTGAGAGTACAGAGCCAACCTCACCATCTTCTTAAGCTTAACCTTGCTAAGATCTTTTCAGCAAACTGCACTGTGCCATTGCCCATGGTGACAGCTAAACCCTAAACCCAGGTCTGTCAGGTTCAGCAGTCCTGACTGAGCATCTGATAACCCCACACTGCTGTTTTCACTCACCTGATGTGGGATTAATAAGAATATAGAGCCATGTTTTTTCCCAAGGATCACAGCAAAACATTCAGAGACAATAGCACAATTTGTGGCAAAATTCCATATAAAAGGAGAAAAAATGCCCAGAAGAGTGATGCAGCCTGGAACAGAGTCCCAGGGAGACAGTGCCATCCCTGTCCTTGCTGAAATCTGAAACTGAGTAGACAGGGCTCTGACCCACCTGATTTAACATCAAATGCTTGAAGTGAACCCTGTTTGAGCTGGGCATTGGAGCTCCCAAGGTCCTGAATGATTTTATGATACTTGGGCACATTACTGACTTACCCAGCAGCGATCAAAGTTATAAACCATGAATTTTACTCTTGCCACAGGCAATTTTTCAGATACCTTCAGTCCATACTTTAGATGCTTTGCAAAGTAGGGACTAAGGACTGTGACCTTGACCAGATAGTGCCTGGGCAGCACACTCCTAATGTCTGAGAAGGAGCTGATACCACCAGGGAGACCCTCAGCTTGCTGCTCTCTGGGGTTTCCCATGCCAGGTGGGGAATGTGCTACCTGAAAGGCAACAAGCAGCATTAACAAACACACAAACAGCTTCTCTGGTCAGTAGAAAAGGATATTTGGGCAGGAGAGAATAGAAAGACTGAATTTCTGGGTGATGTTCATGCATTTAGCAGGTGTTACTCATGGTAGGACACTGCCTCATGCCTGAGGAACCTCTGAGGCACCAACAGAATTGTCTCTCCAGGAGGCTGTAGCATTGAAAACCTCTTACCAGCTCTTTGCAGGCAGAAACTGGGGCAGGCAGCAGCTGCTAACAGCTCTGCTGCCCACATCACTGTGACCTGCTTAAACAACTGCCTCTGCATTCTAGGGCAGCCTCGGTGCAGGATGACTGCACAAAGGTAACCTTCACCCATCTCCTACGAGCCTCAGCATGCAGTTCTTTCTTCTCCTACCCTATCACTTTTCCATGACCTCAGACTCCCCCAGCAGACTGAGTTTTTCTGAGTTTTCAGGGTTTTGAATGATTTATTCCAGTAATGGCATAAATTATGGCATAAGTAATTCCTGCAGAGTCCAGCCTCTTCTCCTCAGTAGCTGCTGCTGTCTGGGACAGCTCAGGTCACCAGAGGGTGCTGCTGGTGCCCTCCATGAGCCAATGTGGCAGCTGGAAGCTGAAAGTGCACTTCTCCTCTGGCTCCTTTTTCCCAGGCAGTGACCTGCATGTTTTCTGGCAGATTGGCCTTTTCTTCTGTGCACTCCCCCTTCCTATGATGGTAGGCTGTGTAAAACCACTTTTTTTTGGGTTTTTATTGCAGTCTCAGGCTTGAAGCATCCTGGAGAGAGATGGTGTGTGCAATCCTGAGCTTTTGTTCATGCTCCTTCACAAAGCCACCTGGCAGCCCTGGCTGCAGGAGCAGGAGGGTCAGTAAGGCTGAGTGGTTGACCATGGTTACACATTGAGAGAGTTTTCCACCACCCTACAGAGGAAAGGAGAGATTGTGTGCACATCTGTGCACATGTGCTGTGCACAAGCACACAGAGAACCACTCAAATCCAGTGCACCAGCTCCATAGGACAGCAGAAAAGTCCATCTGGACCTTTTGGCTTCTTGTGCCTAAAGCTGTTGTTGTGACGGATTATCCCCACAGTTTCTGAGGCATCCTTGAATTTAGTCTTACATGTTTCTATGCTATGTTTGCTTCCAGCCAAGTTAATCTTGGCTATCACTTGAGTACAGTTAATGATGTTCTACTCAGAGATTTGCAGTTGTGCATAGTGGGGCTGGAATCCCTCCCTGGGCTCCTCAAACTGCTTTCAGAGACCTGCTGTCGAGTGCACAGGAGTCACTGGGCATTTTGCAAAGGAGTGCCTGAAAATGAATGCTGCAGTCCTAAATGAGCTGCTCTATAATCCCTCTATCTTCCTCAGACTGTCTCAGATTAATTCTATTTGCCAGTCACTTTCCCCTCTCTAAAAAAGGGACGTATTTTTAGCCTCTCAACAAATCTGATGCAGTGGAGTTTCTCTCGTGTGTGTTCTCACTGTCACCGTTTCCAAGTGTTTCTTTAAAAACTCTTCTTAATTTCTTGTAGCCCAGAACTGAGAATTTAAGATTTATAACACTTGCAAGAGACACAGCCCCCAAATTCCACCAGGATAAAAACCCACCAGAGTAAGTTTGGAGAGTGACAGAAAGGCTCTCACTAAAGACGAGCTCTGCAGTGGAGCCAGTGGCTCTCTCCTGCCCGTGGCTTCACCATGCCCTGCACAGGCCAGTCGTGGTTATATAACACAGGCTCTGGAGCAGATGCTGCTGTGTTCGGGCTGGGAGATTACAGCTGGCATGCACGACTAATGGGAGCTTTCTGACAAACGCAGCCACCTCTGCCGGGCAGGGGCTCGCAGCTCCCGGGGCCTCTTCCCTGCGATCCCGCGCAGCTGGGATGGACACAGGGACTGGGGGCTGCAGTGGGAGCCAGAAGCCTTAAAAGCACCACCACCACCAAGAAAACACCCCAGCAAATTCGGCAAATCCTGCTAAACCCACGTGTGGCTGGCGGTGCACTGCGGGCTGCAGCAGCTGTCAGACGCGGGTGCCTCTGTCTCGTTTGGGGGAGATGATTTACTGCGCCCCGGATGGTTGAGTGTTCCTGTGGCTGAGTGTCTGATTGAGCATTTCTTCGTGCTCCTCTGTGATTCACCACGTTTGGCCTATCGAGTGTCTCATCGCCTTTTCCAGCGCTGTGACTTGGCGCTGTGGCATGTGCAGCAGGATGCCACCGCGGGGATGGGACAGCGGCCCTTATCAGCGCTGGGGACAGGCCGGGAGAGCCTTTCACACCTCGCTATCAAAAGGCTGCCTTAGCAACACCAATCTGCTCTGACTCCCATCCAGGAAATCTCATGCGCCATCTCTGGGTGAGCTTTTTCCAGGTGGGGAGACGGGAGGGAAGCAGAAGGAGAATCTGCTGCTCACAGCAGCGCTGCTCCCCTTGAGAGACTTTCCATGTCTGACTGATCGATGCCAGTCCCTGCCATCCCCGGGGGGCTGCAAACGCAGCCTCCCAAGTGTCCTGCAGTTTGACAGACACAGCCATTTGCTGTCTGCTGACTCCCAGCACATCCCTCCAAAATCCTGGGCTGCTACATCACGTTAAAGTGATGGATGAGGAAGAGCTGTACCCAGCGGATTCAGACCTCTCCTTGTTAGTGTTTAAAGGTTGCTTCACATCTGGATCCTATTAAAAAAACCTGTCCAGTTTGGTTGCTAAATAAAGCTCATCCAGCTGTAAGACTAAATGAACAAACATATCCAGTAACGCTGGTGTTGTCTGGTTTGAGATATGTGCCACCAGTGGTGACCTTATGCTACCTTTACAGAAAAGGCTAAGCCATACTAGGGACAGGATCCAACTGGATCCCTTTCCTCATTAAGTAAAATGATCATCAGGCCATGTCTTACTCATTCCCATTTGGCCATTCCAGCTTCCTATCTTCTGGTTTTTTTCCTGATATCTGACAAAACCAGCCTTTTGCTGTTTCTACCTGCACTCAGGACAGGCAGGGAGATGAGAGGGAGTGCTGCATTCTCATGGTTTACACCATGGGACATCTCATCTCTCCCTATGGAGCTGTGGGAGAATTCCCAATTTACCTCATTCATTTCCTAAATCCACACTGAGAAGGGGCATTTCTGAGAAAGGAACTAAAAGGAGATCTGAAAGCTGTTCAAGTGCCCTAAACTTCATAGAATTATAGATGCAGAGTCTTTCAGGTTGGAAGTGACCTTGAATATCATCTTATTCCTACTCCCCTGCCATGGGCAGGGAACCCTCTACTCTACCAGGCTGATCAAAGCCACACCTAACCCAGCTTGAACAATTCCAGGGGTGGGGTATCCACCACTTCTCTGGGAAAAATTTGCCTCATAATGTCCCTTGGGAAGGTCTACTCAAGAGATTCTTCCTACTTTCCAGTCTTATCTGAGTAACAACCTCTCCACCCACAGTCCTGAACAGTAACAGGTCAGATGGAGCCTCAGCCAAGGGAGGATTGGACCTTGCTGGGCTGCAAACATGTGTTACCTTCTAATTACCACTGTAATTACTCCTTTTTTGCCCTTCCACCTCATCTGTGTACACACACTCCATCCATTCACCCATATCACAAAGGGCAGAGGATGCTGACAGATTCTTCAAGGGTCTGTTCTGCATTGTAACCCTTTGGTTGCATTTCAGGACCCTTTGGGGCTGGATACCAGCAATTCCTGAGTTAATTTTAAGCCTGTTGACTTCCAGCAGTCAGGTTAGAACAGCATGGGGGTCAGCACGGGCTGAAACACGTCCCCAGATGAATCAATCAGTGCACAGAGGGCTCTGCCCCCTGTCTGTGGTCACACTGCCACCAGTACCTGGGCTGTGCAATACCCATTCCCCAGAGGCATGTCTACACAATGCTACAGCTCCTAGCAGGGCATCACCAGAATAAAATCTTGGGCTCCAGCCACTGTCCAAACCACAAAGCCTCCCTTCTCCTGGTAAACAGCAGCTGCTTTGCTTCCCAGAAGTGACCACACTTCAGCAATGGCTGTTGCAATGTAAATATTTTCTAACCCACCAGAAACACGTGGGCAGGCTGTCCTTAGGGGTTTTTGTCCTTAAAGTGAGAGAGGCAAGCGTGGAGCTGGGTGGTCACACGGGGTTTGTTCCTTCATGCAGAGTGCAAGAGCAGGTGATCCTGTATTTGCTGTTTAAGAGCAGCTGCCAGCTGAGTCCCACCACAAATGGTTCAGTAGTCACCTAATCAAGGATATCAGAGGTGCTGAACCACAGGAGGAAGAACAGTGATCTTTTAATGAACCTGACTGTAGCAGGAGAGTGGCAGCTCCACGGTGCCATGGCATTGCTGGCACTGTCTCCATGCTGTGTGTCTTCAGCCCAGCTCCTGTGCTTCTGTGGGAAAGCAGCAAGAGATGGGATTGCAAGTCATCATGACTCCACAGGCTGGCTCCCACGGACCCAGCAATAGCCAGAGAGGCAATATTTCACTGGGTGGCTGGAAGGAAGCTGTGCAAGTGATTGCAGTGATTATTGACATCACCATTGCCACCAAAATCCTCTAGGACAGTGGTCATTTTCTTAGGCTGTTCTGGGGAAAGCTAGCATGGCAGAGGAGTCAAAAAAAGTTACAGCAGATCAAGCAGGCTTCAGGTAACAGCTTTTAGTTGCTGATGCACAGCAGGATGCTTCTCAACCCCATTTTCAAATATGCATGAGGCTGGACATCGCTCAATTGTCAATAGCATATTAAGAATATATACATTGAAGAGATGTTAGATGACCTTGGCTCTTTACAGCATCACCACCTGGGACAAAGGCTGGTTTTGCTCAAGGCCTGGGCTGGGCTTGACATGGATTTTTAGGGAAGCAGGCTGGGTATGGCAGAGCTGGGGCAGCTTTCCTGCCTCTGCAACCACAGTGCTGTGCTGCAGCAGCTCCCAGCTCTGCTCGCTGCTGCATTAACAGTGGACAAGCACTTCCAGGTGCTACAAAACCCCAGTGGGAAATGGAGACTCTCACCTCCAGGACATGGTACAGCTTCAGAGTGCTACTAGAGAGGAATTAAATTCTGCCAGCAGTGCCAGAGACATCTGGTGTGAGCTGGATGCCCAAGCTTGGCCAAAGCTTGAAATTGTAGCCTGAATCTTAATGAAACAAAAGGCAGATAAAGGAACAGCATATTCAAAGAGAAAACTGATGAGTCCAAGTGCTTGAGCACAATATTTCAATGTAGTGTCTTCAGCCAAGCTGCTCTTAATGACTATAAACATAGCTTTTGTTCAGTCAAAATGTTTAACATTAAGTTGCCCAAACGATCTGAATTTGGGACTTTGTTCAGAAAGTAAACCATCTGTTGGCTGCACTACTCTCACTGAAAGTTAGGGAAAATCCTGGCCAAGAATTAACCAGTGATGAGCTGCAGACCTCCATGCCTGGGGGAGGGAAAGGGGTGAGGAGCTCTGGTGTTTCTTGAGAGTACCTTGGCATGGCTGATACTCTTGGGCTGCCCCTGAAGCATCCCATGGCCCTCTGAGCTTCAAACACCAGCCACGGGCAACAGGGCAGACTGAGCCTGCCCCAAGGCTGGCATCCACGGCCACTGCTCTGCAGAAAGCATCTTGAGAGGAAAAGGGGAATCCTCAGCTCGTTTTCCCCTCTCAGAGACCCGAGCTTGCAATCTTTACAGAGATTCCAAGTGGCAGCAGAAAGCTCACTCCTGGAACTTGCCCGCTGCTCCTCGCACTGATCTGCGGCAGAAACAACACTTGCTCTACATAAAAGCCTTTGCTGGCTCACAGCTGAGTGATCACCAGCTTTTGATGTGCTGTGACAAGGACGACTGGGTGTTGAACCTCTTGGCCCTGCTGCAAGATCACTTCTAGCCTGCAGAGCAGTCTGAGCCTTCCTGCTGAGTGTGGCAGGAGACATACCAAGATTTCTTGGATGCCTCTTTGCCTGGCGCAGAGGGACAGCTGCTGTTGGGAGAGCTGCCCAGGGCACCCTTTGTGGCTCAGCAGCAGCCGTGCTGCACAGGGGGACAGGAGGAACGTGGATTTACTGCTGAGTCAGGTGCTTTTGTCTCACTCTGGCCTTGGGTCCTGGGATGAGGCTGCTGTCACACAGCGAAGTGAGTTGTGCCTAGCACAAGGAATATCACTGGTAAACATAAAGTAAAGAGATTTAACAAGCAGGAATCAACAGCAGCACCAAGCTGCACTCACATCTTGGGTCATTGTCTGCTTGGGATGGCATTCTGGCCCAGCAGGTTTTCCCCCCAGGAGTGGTGACAGCAGTAGCCAGCTCGTGCCTTGCATTCTCTGTGGTCATCTTCTTGCAAGCCAGCAGACATTTGAACCCCACCACCATCAGATTTTGTGGTTATTTTGTAATGCAAGTGCAGCTGAGCCCTTCTGTGGCTTTGGTTTCGTTAATGTTGCACTCATTTTTAGAGTATGAACTAGCCTACCTTTTCCATCCTCAGAAAATGAAGAACAGGTTTTGGCTCAGAAAAGTGTCCTCAAAAGCCCAGGATGGAGATGAGGAGTCCTGTCCAGGTGAATTGCTTTCAGAAATTCCTCTGAAACTATGTATTTCCATGTATACACACACATGAATGCAAACTCTGTTTTCTGGTTTTGTTTTTTAAAATATTATGAGATTGGTTAGACTTACAGAGAAAAAAAATCAGTAGACATCCTTTCCCCAAAGTCCCCAGTTTCCAGGAGCCTACCAAGGAGAACTCTCAGACCAGCATCTATCACACTTTTTGGTGGCTTGACAAGCCAGCCAGGTTTCTCACTGGGACTGAACAGATGGAGGAGCAGCCTGTCCTAGGGAACTTCCCAGGCTTCTCCCTGGCTGGAAGAGCCCCTTGTCAAAGTGATTATTCCTATGCCACTGAACAAGACATGACCAGACACAGAATTTAGTGCTGCCACACCATCATCCAGACTGCACAGTTGCTCTGAGCACTGCAGCACTTGCTCTCTGTGTGCTTCCTGGTCGTGTTAACAGCTTGGTGCTGTCCCCACGTCATCCCATGCCACCCATATTTCATCCCTCTGCACCCCCTACCCTCCCCAATTTCTGATTGTTTCCCATCTCCATCGTCTGTTCTACCAAAATTTCTTTTTCCAGCAGCCACTTCCCCTCCAGGAAGGTTTGGAGGTTTTGGGAGGCACTGGTCTGGCAGCATGGCCTGACAGGTGAGCAGGGAAAGGTCCCTGGGACAGCTCTGATTTAGGTCATCTCCCAGACGTGACTTTCAGGGTTCAGACTGACTAAGGACTGCTTCTGCTAAGCAGGTTGGAAGGTGAGACCCCACTCAGAGGGACCAGAGTTTAGTCCTGCCATCCTATTAAGCCTCTGGGCAAGAAAACCAACCTGTGACTGATTTTGGTATCCAACAAGAATGATCTATATGAGCTGGAAACACAGCCCAAGATGTGCTCCGTGCAGATTAACGAGTCTGACTGTCTCACTGCCCCAAAACTACTGATGACTGAGTTGACAGAGGGCAGGCTTTTATTTGGCTCACCTAAAAGCTAAAGACAGAGTAAAAAAACCCAAACCCAATAGGTGGAAGTTAATGTATATCCTTACAAAGAGGAAAATTAGCAGAAAACTAGTGTTTGGAACCAGTGTAGGGCATCTCAAGCATTTTGGAGGCGAGAGGCAATGCAGCATGCTGGATGTGAGGTACTGCCTTGTGGCCAGGTTTGTAGACAGAGCTGTAAGCCAGGGAATTCTTTATTCACATTGAAGTGACCACCTTCTCATCACTCGTGTCAGCGACATGACGCCCTTGAGGAAATCTGAGCCTTGCAGACAGACCTGTCTGACCCCATTAGCTTGGGAGGGAGATGAGTGTTTGGAATGGAAACTCTCATCCTGGATCTTTCACAGACCAATAAGACAGAGCAGCAAGGTGCAAACATCAGAGTGACTCACAGCAAGCTGAGAGGAAGCAGAGATGATACCAAAACATTAATAACAGAATCTTCACAGTGTCAGGAAAACCAGCTTTGGTGATCTCAAGGCAGGGGAGAAAACAGACTTATAGGGTAAAGAAGCTGTTTGTGGGCCTGATGGAGACCAGGAATTCTCCCTCCTTTAATAAAGGGATTTATTTGCTGAGTAGGTGATAACATCAAGCTAACACCCCTGGAGGGAGAGCATCCCAATTTAGGATAGCATCACGAGTATGTTTTGCCAGTCACTATGAAGGTATTTACATGCATTTAATCCTCACAGTCAGCTGGTGTGAGAGTCAAAGCTCTCAAATTAGAGCTGGGTAAGGACCTTAAGCTTCAGGCTTCAGGGATTTGGACACAGCCCTGAGACCAGAACTGTGATACTTGCAAGCATCAACTGCCTACACCAAGAATGGAGAGGATTAAAAAAGCTCAGATTGATAATTGCAAACATCATCAGATAAAAAGATTGCTACAGGATCATGTTTCATCTCATTGTTTACTCTGGGAAGATTCTTTTAACTTCATTTGGAGTTTACTTCAGGACAGAATGCTGAGGAAGACATGTCCTGCTTGCCTACATGGAGGTGACAATATAGATTTACTGAAAATCCCTCACCTCCCACCAGTTCTGAGCACTTGAACTGAATTCCTTTCAGAGGAAACTGAGGAAGGGAGTCCAGTGTGAGCACGAAGGAGTGTGCTTTGTCCACCCTTCTCAGTACAGGTTGCAACTCTGAACTGGCTGGAGGGGGTAAAGCAGCAAGTCATCCCTCCCTGTGTCTCTGCATCCCTATAAAGCAACAGCCTTACCAGCCCTGTTAGATTTGGACTGGGGCCACGTTTGCCACCTTCTGGGGCCTGGGTAGTTCTCCACCTTCCCCTGTCAGTGTCCAGGAGTGTTTCTATGCCGAACACTCCAAGAATGTGAAGGCTGACTAATCTCCAGGCTGATCTTGCCATCCTTCCCAGGGAGGCTGAGGTGAGAGAGGATCACAGCTGCTGGGCACCAGGCTCACACTCTGGCTCCTGAAGCTGTTAAGTCCTCAAGACCCTACCCAAAAGTGAGCTTTGCAGCCTTTGTGGGTTTAAGGCTCCTGCCATATGCATACCATATGTGAAAGGCAAGATTTGCTTATGGTGCAACAGGATAGGACAACAGTGGGGTGAAAAATTGGGGCATTATCCTTGGTGGTCACAGCTGAGCTGTGGGACCCCTGACCAGGCACTCCTGCTTTCAAGAGGGACAATGCATCTATGGCTGCACTAAGGCAGTCCAATGTCAGGCTCAGAATAGGGTCACAAACATGATTTCAGCTGAGCATTTCTCTTTCTGGTTAACTACTACAACTTTGCAGCAAGAGGAAGATGTCCTCCCTGAAGCCTAGAAAGCCTCAGTGAGTGAGAAGTTAGGTGTTTTCTGGTCTCAGTGAGTGAGAAGTTAGGAGTTTTCTGGCCTCTGTTGTCTTCTCAGTGGACAGCAGGATAATTCACTCAGCCCAGCTCTGCTGCAAATGCCATTGCAAGGAGCTGCTTTATTCCCAGGCAGCCACTCCTGGCAAAAAAAAAAAAAAAATAAAAATTCACCATGGCTTGAATGGCAAAAAACTTTGGCCTTAAAACAGGGCATTTTAGTTGTGGTGGTTTGGAGGGTTTTTTTGTGTCTTTTACTAACATCCAGCTCTGGAGTGTGTCCTCCTGTGAGAAAAGGAGAGAAACAGCTTGGCTAATAATTGCTCAAAGGAGTAGCATCACTGGGGCTGAATATTACAGGGTTCCAGAGGGGCTTTCCTCTGACAGGGAGGAGAAAGAAGACTTGAGTCCAAGTTCCCCAACACAGCCAGGAGTTTCAAAAAACAAATAATGAAAGAGGATCTTATTTCCAGTGGACATGTTTTCCAGCCCACCACATCTTTTCCTTTGACTTCCTGTATCATGGTGCTTTGGGATGAACTTTCTGGAGGTGAATCCGACCACTGGAGCCCCACTGACAGGAGCACATTGAGATTGCTGCCCTCTGCACCTTCTGGCTGCCTGGAGAGGACAGTGCAGTGAAACCCTGGGGCTGGAGAGCCTGCCCAGCTCAGCCCTGCAGCATTTCTGTGGAGATAAATGATTCCTGGAGCAGCAGGCATGCAGATAAGCAGTTATCTGTGCTGTGCACACACAGGGGTGTCCGTGGTGCCACTGCCACAGCCTGAGCTGCCCACAAGCTGCATCACTGCTGATGCTACCCAGGTGACTGTCACCTCCTGTGAGAGATTTATGCCAGTGTCATCACCACTGAGCTTGCCCCCTTCACCTGCCCACCACGCTGTTCAGCAGCTGCTCCTACTGAAGCAAATCAGGTACTTGCAAACTTCTAATTCCCACCTTGCTTCTCCCATTATTTTCTCAACTCCTCCAGCTTTTTCTGAGAAGCACTTCACAGCTGTGGAGAGAGGTACAGGGAGGATCTTACCTCTAAGGTGCACAGCTATCCTCCCAGCTCCTCCTGGAAAACACAAAGTAAAATACCTTCCATCTCAAGTACCTTCCCATTGGATAATGAAGGCAATCCAAACAAAGCTCAGGGCACCAGAACTGAAACCATCTGTTTTTCTGTGTTTTGTTCCATGGAATTGGTGGTCCTTGGTGGCAAAGCAAACACAAATTGATTGTTCCGCCTACAATATGAGGCATTTTTATGATCTGCCTGTGTGAGGCATTTGTATGACCTACCTGTGCCTCTGTGTGAAAATGTTTTATCTAAAAATAAGAACTGACCTCTTTTTACACCCTTTCCTGCTTGCCAGATTTTCACATCCTCCTCAGCTGATTATTTTTGCAAAACTCATAGGAAGTAATTTATCTCTGAGACTTCCAACCTTTAACCAAACCAGACTGAAACAGGCCAAGGGAGAGACACAGGCAGAGGTGTATGGACCCTGTGACTGTTATTGCTTTACTGGTAGCCAGGCAGGTCCTGAGAGGCACCTGCCCTCTTTTCAGGGCTGGTATTTTCCCTGCCTGGGTAAGAAGCTTCTTCTCCTACACCACATGAGAAACAGCTGTCTTTACCCCTTATCAATTATCTTTACCCCATTTCAACAATCTTTATCCCATTGTAACCACAGGCTTTAGAGAAGACCCTGCACATGTGCAGCACAGGGCTGCTGAAGCACTTGGCACAGCTACAACCTCCTCCTGCAACATCCAGAGCAAGCCACCTTCAAACCACAGCATCCCCCTTCCTCCCAAGGAGCACCTTCTTCTCTTCTGCCTCCCTCAAAGGTTTTCCAGCAAACCTGCCAGCAAATCCAGACTCCAACAAACCCAGCCAAGCCCCAGAGCATCCCTTCAATCTCCACTCCTGTAAAAACAGAAAGGAATTTGATTGAAGCTGCCACTGGCTCTTTCTCTGCCTTGTCTGGCCTGTGGGGTAAGGCAAGGACAGGTGGAGGTGATGTCCTCTCCTACTTTGAGGTTTAGCTGTGGCTGCAAGTGATGGCTTTTTTGATGACTTAAAGGAGACCTATAAGAAAGATGGGGATAAGTGTTTCAGGGGAGTTCTGTTGTGACAGGACAAGGAGTAATGGTTCTAAACTAAAAGATAGGAGATTCAGACTTGTATAGGGAATAAATTTTTACATATAAATACAATGCATTTAAGTTTTTACAATGAGGGTGGTGAGGCACTGGAACAAGTTACCCAGAGGAGCTGTGGCTGCCCTAGCCTTGGAAGTGTTCAAAGCCAGGTTGAAAGGGGCTCTGAGCACCCTGGTCCAGTGGAAAGTGCCCCTGCTCACTGCAGGGCAGTTGCATTGGATGACTTTTAAAGGTCCTCTCAAACCCAAACTCTTCCAAGATTCAATCAGTCTATGTCACCAAGACTGTCACCAAGGGCTGAACTGTCCCATATTGCATTGGGCACTGTCACGCCAGGTTTGTATCCTCTGTAGAAATTTTTATAATAAACACAGCTTGTCCCTGAGCTAAAAATGAATATTATTTCATTTTTGCTTGGTCTGCAAGTTTTGAAAGAGAATTAAGACAAACTTGTGCAACTGGGACAGTCTATCTAGATGGAAAAAAAAGTGTTAGAAATCTGGTCTCCCTACGGGAATTGCTAAATTCCCTTTAGAGAAACTGAGGTTCAACAGAAGCCACAGAGGTTCTAAAGTAGAGATATGTAGTTCAAGTCACCTTTAAACTTCTTTTAGAACCATGCATGGTTTTATCATAATTGTCTGTGTCTTTTGTTTTTTTTTCTCTTGAAGCTCCATTTTTTTTTGGCTAACATAGCTGTTCGAAAAACAGAAAGCTTGAAAATATGACCAGATCATATAAACTTGAAGTTTTGGGAACACTAAAAATAAAGTAATGGCAGTAGTTATAATAATAATGAGAAGAAGAAGAAAAAGAGAGAATTCCTTTGAATTAAAATCTCATTATTTAAGCCACTCTGCTGACATCTGAACACTGCTTAGTGGTTTCTGGTACTGCAGCTATTTTCTAGGGAAAAAAATAAAAACCTCCGATGCTGTGACCCGGCTGGGGCTCACAACCCAACGTGAAGCCATGAGATTCCAGGGAAAAACAACGGCAGCAGCGGTCTCAGAAACTTTGCCATGGCAAAAGCACGTGGGCCAGGAGCTGCCCAAAGCCCTGTTTGTCAGCTGGCTAAAATAGCTCAGGCCGAGGTGCTGACAAACCCATGCCTGTGCTGCAGCCCAACACCTCCAGCCCTCGTGGGGTTATCGGTGACGTTTGACTGCGAAGCATTTTTTTTGCTGGCTGCCAATAGCTATTCCCCGAGGACTATTTGCTTTCACATGCTTTCCCTTTGACACGGCTGCTATTTCTTCGCAATATGTAAACACTCAGAAGGATTTCCATGTTTGTTCTTCGCCCGGCATGGATGGTCTTTCACGGCTCGAGGGGAGAACTGACAGGAGGGAGCAGCCGCTCCGCGGGCGTCCGGCGCTTTCTCTCCGTGTCCTGGGCTCCCGTCTGCTCGCTCCAGTTATAAATCCAGTTCTGCTCCAGTCTCCACACCCCTGGCACACAGCAGGAAAATGCATTCCTGGTGCCAGAAACACAGCACTGCCATCCTACGCGGGCGTCCTCCAGAGCCCAGCGAGGCTTTGCGCTGCAAAGCATTTATTCTTTATTTCTCCCCTTCCTACAGCAATGTTTTCTGACCTTAAAAAGCCTCTTTCAATCTCAAGTAAATTACTAATACGTGACTTTTCCTAAGAAAACTCACTGGGTTGCCTGTGCTGCTGTTAACTCTCTCTCTTAACGCCGACTTTGTTCCAAAGGGATCTTGATATTTAATAAGACAATTTGCATCAAAAGTAAAAAGGAACAGAAACCACTAAAGAAGAAAAAAATCTCAAAATGAATCTAGAAATTGCACGCCCTGACTCCAACCTCATGGATTGCACCTAGGCTTGATTTAATACATCTGCTGCTTTGTAAAATCAACATAATTTTACTTATTAATGTAGTTAAGCTACAAGAGAGTAGCTACCAGAGATTTAAACTGGATTATTAGGAAGAAATTATTCATTGTGAGGGTGGTGAGCCACTGGAACAGGTTTTCCAGAGAAGTTGCTGCTGCCCTATCCTGGAAGAGTTAAGACCAGGTTGGACTGGGCTTGGAGCAACCTGGTCCAGTGGAAGGTGTCTGTGCCCATGGCAGGGGGGATTTGGAACTAGGTGATCTTTTAGGCTCATTCCAACCCAAGTAATTCCATACTACTTGTCTTGTTTAACAAAAACAAGTATAAAAATCCGCATTTTCTGAGGAGACAGTCCTCCAAGTTCCTTGCGAGGGCTGGAAAACAAGAAATCCAATTGTTAATTTTTTCTTTTTTTTTGAAATTCATCCTGAAAATTAAAAAATCTGAAATCCCTCAGAAACTTTCCCAATATCTGCATGAAAATAAGGAGAGTCCTGTAACACAAAGCAGCTCCTAGCACAGTGTTGGGAACACATCCACAAAAGTTAGTTAATTACAGTAAAAATCTAGATGTGAAAATTTTCCTAGTGGGGATCATGACACTGAATTTCCTCTACATGGGAATTTTGACCACAAATTCTAACCAGGAATTTCCTTAACTAACTTGACATATCTCCATGGAGAATTCTCATTTCAGCAAACTGCGCCTTCCAAACCAAAAATATCTTCCTGAATTTCAGACAGATTCATTCTATACACATTGACTCAGAAGTCAAATTATTATATGACATATTTTAGCAAATGCTTATTAAAAAAACCCTCTTCTCCACAAGTCAGACTGCCCCAGGTTAATATAAAACATAATTATAAACTGATTTTTATTAAACTAATTCAAAGGTCTGACTGATTTTTTTCATTGCAGTTCAAACTAGTTTTCCTCCTCCAGCTAATTCTACTGGGCAGGATGGGTTGAAATATCAATTTTGGGTTCATCCTATGAATGATTCTGTTTGAAGAGAGACTTTTGAATTTGCTTCGAATTCATCTGATGTAGCCAGAAATTCTCCACTGATTTCAAGAAACTTTGGATCAAGCTTTTAATGCTCTGTAGGTTGCCTTCCAATGTAAGATGAACTGGAGGGGTTTTCATCAACAAGCATCCTAACAAAAGTCACTATGCATTTCCCAAATAAATATGTAGAAAAAGAGTCAGAGAAATAATAACATAAATGTTGGCAACATAACAAAAAAAAAAAAAAGCAGAGGAAATATTTGTTATCCTTATTTATTTAATAAAGAAACATAATAAACTTGAATTTTTCCAGGTACAAACAGCTTAATATGTCCTATGATATTGGCTGATATTTTCCTTGCTCTTTTTGTAGCTTGAGTGATTCATGTGGTAGCCTTTATTGAACAAATCAACAGAAAAAATGGTAGCACTCACCATGCTTACAGACAGTGTGGGCCAGCTATTGAGTTAGTGTCTTAAACTAAATCACTGCACTGGGAGGTTGTATCATGGCTCGATTCGGATCAGCATCTCCAGTGACAAAGATCTACAAGTGAGGTTATTTGACATTTTTGAGGGGAGTTCTGCATACCATACAAAGACAACATTCCCTCTTCATCCCTAAAGAAACGCGCCACGGAACAATAGAAAACCCAATAGAAAACCGACCTTCCAGTTACAAAGGTTTTTGAAAATAATTTACAATTCAGCTTTAGAAAGTTGCACTGTAAACGTCTAGAGTTAAGACCCTCTTTCAGATTTTTTTTTTTGCGTTACTTTTTTTTTTTTTAAGAGGTTTTGGGTAAAAGAACCATTTGTAATTGCATCAGTACTATAGGGTCTCACAGCAATGACACTAAAATGTTCAACTCAAAGGTCAAATGACCAAAGGAAGGGCTCTTCTCTAATAAAATCAGTGACCAGCTAATTGTCTCTTTACATTCCGTTCATTACTGGGCCTGACTCTTAATAAAAACAGCTGTTGAATATTTTCTAATATAAGTTGCAAATAATTAAAATATTGTTAAAGCAACATAACCAACAACTCACTTCTGAGTGCAGGCTGGCGTTTTCCTCGGGTTTCAAACAGTTTACATCATACATGAAAAGAAATCACATGAGAAATGCTCCTTCTCCTTAGTATTTTTCCCTCTTTTTTTTTTAATTCTAAAGCTTTGAAAGGAAAATAATTTTGCTACTTGTCAGCCAATAAGTGCTTGTTCAGCAAGTAATGAATGTACTATTTTCTAATTAAACAGTTTCATTATAGGCAGCAGCTTGTTGCTAATGATCGATAAATCCCATTGAGGAGAAAACATTTTAATCAGTAAGTTCGTGTCCTCCGAGTGTCAGCCACTCTATAAACTCACAAGATACATATATATGTATAGATATACGTATGTGTGTGTGTATATATATATATGCATATAAATATAAAAATCGCATACTCTTTCTGGGTGATATGTACAGTCAGAATAACATTACAGCATAAATACACAAGGAATATAAAGTTTCTTTAATTTGAGAAGCCTTGGGCAATTCTGAGTTTTTGGGGGAGGTGAGGGGTGGGGAGGGGGAAAGGAATAAAGAATGTTTTTACTTCAAGGAACGACGAGTAGTCCCCTTAAGTTAGAATCTAATTACATACAAGATTTAAAGGCAACAAAATGCCCAGAGGAACAGCCCTATGTTATACACCATAGACATGGGGTTAAAAGGGCAAGAGAGCATGATTATAATAATACTTATGTAGTATGGTTCATTCCCTTATAGCACTTTGCAATCAGAAAGTCTTACAACACCCCTGTGAGGTAGGTAAGTATTATTATTCCCATTTTACAGATGGGTAAACTGAGGCACACATAGGTTAAATTATTTGCCTAAAAATCATGTAGTAAGAATCAGGAATAGACCCCAGGAATCCTGATGGCAAATCCTCTGAATTAACTGATAGACCACTCTCAAGTGAATGCCTGAGACACCTCTCAATGAATGGAGAGAATATATTAGCCCATATTTACACAGATACATTGTCATCCTTTTGACATGTTGTCATACATATTCTGACTTGTTTAGAGGACAGATAACAATGGCCATAGATAAACTTGACTGTAACATGTTGCTTTAATTCCTGTTGCCAACCCCATGTGGTTTTTTGACTCCTTCACAACCTGGGATGTAACTAAATGTTAATGACAATACACCTTAAATACATTCTTCATATCTTTGCTTCTCCAAGGTGAAAAAACACAATTACTCTTCCTTTAAAGTGCAATGGCTCATTACAGAAATCTCAGGATTTTCCATGAAGTCCAACCAAACCCAAGTACAATCAGTCTGAAGGTGAAAAAGAAAGAACTTGTCTGTAATGATGGACATGTCTCTATATTCCATAAATAATTTCTCACATTCTATCGAGGCTGAAAGATAATAAATAATAACCTATATTAGCACGTAAAAACCTCTAATACTTTTCAACAGCCACACATCCACCTTTCACCCCACTGTCATTTCTTTGGCCTGAAGCTGAAGGACACATCAACTGTAAATATAACTTTGCCTACAGGAATGAGGATATAGCTATTATCTAGTAGATTTTTTAAATAGATTCCTGTATTCCTTGTCCTTCCCCAGAAATCTAACTGTACTATCTGAGAAAACAAAAGATGGACCTGGAGTAAAGAGGATTGCAACCCTCAAAATTTGTGTACAGATCCAGAGGTAATTCCCCTCCCACCTTCTTGATCACACTGTCACAGCCGTTCTGCACGGCCCAGTTGGCATTGATTTATTACTATTAGTAGTATTCATAATATTTTTTTTGAGTTCTAAATAAGGCTGCTTAGCTCAGTGTTCCTGGGGAAAATGTAACCTATCCCACTACCTTAACATAAACTTTGCCAGCCTAGATGGTGCTTTGGATCACTACACACAAACGGGATGTGCTACTTCTATGGCAAGTTTGATTGTGGATTTCAAAGCAGATTCTTGAAACATACTAAAAAATTAGTGCTTTTATTAACAGTTTTACAAACAGAATCCATTATTGTCTAGTTTCCTGAAGGATAGAACAAGCCATTTTTCTCACTAATTTGACATCATTTGCTTCTCTGTTTTTTTGTTGGTTTTTTTTGTGTGTGTGTGTTTCTGCTGATGTGCAGTTGCAAGTCCCAAGAAGGAGGGCTTAGTGTAATCAACAGTTTAAATGTTGCTAATTTTATACTTCAATTTGCAACAGCTTTCCTCTTCAAGTGATGGGGATCCCTCAAGTTTCTATTACCTTGACTCAGAGTTCATCATGAAGAGTGTAAGGATCATTAATCTCCATGGAAAAAGAGACCTCTTTTTTTTTATAAGTAAAAAAATATCAAATATAATAAATTTATGAAAGACCATTCACAACATATACAGTAAGTGTTACATTTTGCTACAGCAGCTGTGATTTTTTTTTTTCTTTTTAGAATGCAAGGTCATACATCGCCATAAGTAAACACACTAATATGAGTAAGACCTTAAATGAATGTATACAGCCAGGCTTTATCTGTGGATAGATATACACTGTGTTTACTGTTTTACAGTCTAGCCTATTCTTATTCACACCATTGATATAACAGCTATGACCCTGCAGAGAATCTTCCTGTGCATATATAAATATAAATATTGAGCCAAGTCAAAAAGAGCAGGGTCAAATGTTATATGACTTATTAGACTCCCGTAGTTAAGGGTAAAAACTCCACCGTTTCTTTTGCAACTAAGTTTTAATAAGAAGGCTGCTTCAATCGTTGTGTAGTTACAGCATTACATTCTGTAAACAATGTTTTAAAGCATTCTAAACAAACATTTAAACAATTGATTCTTTATCCTTGTCGGGTGAGAGGAGACAATCTATAGCCTCATCGCTTTTGCTCACGTCCGTTACCTTCAGCTGGAGGTTTTCACTCGTGCCTCTGGTGACGCTGTCGTAGGACGGAGGAAAAGAGGTGGAGGACAGAGTTTCTGATTTGTCTATTGGCCTGCCGTAGTTTTCGTTCATCATGAACGCGATGAGGCCCTCCTTCTCGGGCGCATCGTCCTCCAGGATGCTGCTTTCCAAAGTTCTGTGCCGGTACAAGTAGGATGCCTGCTTCATGGAGCGCCGGAACAAATGTCTCCTGTAGGCTCTCTGGATGACGATGGCAGAGACCTCTTCTTGCTTCCGCCTGAGCGTCGTCGTAATCGGCTCGTAGGAGATCTTGGAGGGATTCGCTGCCATGAACTTCTCTTCCATCTGTATTTTAAGGGCATCCATCTCTCCGGATTCTCCTAGCACCCTTTTTGTAAAAGCAAACAAAATATCCAAGCAATGGATCCTGTCTCCGCTGACCATGGGCAGGTCCATCGCTATGAGTTTGATTTTGTTTGGTTTCGCTATGCGCAAAGGTTCTGACAGCGCGTCTGCAAAGTCTGAAAGTGCAGAATACTCAATAAACTGAGTGGCTTCGGGGTCAAACTTCTCCCAGATTTCATAGAACATATCAAAATCATCCTCGCTTAGAGGCTCTGTACTTTCCTCAGTGGCTACACTGAAGTTCTCTAAAATAATGGCTATATACATGTTTACAACAATGAGAAATGATATAATGATATATGTGACAAAGAATAAAATCCCTACAGCAGGGCTCCCGCAGTCTCCCTTTGAACCATTTGCATTGGGAAGGTTTGGGTCACAATACGGTGGTCCAGTGTTTAAAATAGGGTTGAGAAGACCATCCCAGCCAGCTGACGTGGTGATTTGGAAGAGACAGAGCATGCTGTTAGCAAAGGTTTGGAAGTTGAACATGTCATCAATCCCATACTCCTTCTTCACATAGGCAAAGTTAGCCATGCCAAAAATGGCATAAATGAACATGACCAGAAACAGCAAGAGGCCAATGTTGAAGAGAGCAGGAAGGGACATCATTAAGGCAAAGAGCAGAGTTCGAATTCCTTTGGCTCCCCGGATGAGTCTCAGGATCCGGCCAATCCGGGCCAAACGAATGACTCTGAAGAGTGTGGGAGAGAAGAAATATTTCTGGATGATGTCAGAAAGTACGGTGCCTTGAAAAGAAAAGAGACAGCAAGTTAGTACATGGGAAATAATGCCAGGCTTTCCTTTTAAAGCAATCAGTCAGGATTATTGAGAAAATAAATGGAAAGTTGCCCAGATTGGAAGGCTCACAATAAAGGGAAAGGCATTGTTGCTTCTTCATGCTCATTTAATCCATAAGAGCCTGTGAGACTGTAAGCAAAGAATGGTAGTGGCACTTTTATTAAGGGAAAGCTTTTCTGTTGGTAATGAGAAACAAAGATCAAGTCAAGACACAGATAACTGCAGCTTTTTGACCATGACCCACCTCAGAAATTTGAGTGCAGATGTCAGAATTTTTCAGATATGACAGCATTTTTGTCTGCAAAATAATGAGCCAGAAGTGCTGGTATGCTTGGCCTGTTTTTCTGAGCTACCACCAGAACAGTGCAGGTTTCTCCTGTGTTTCCACATGGCTGGTTGTTTGCTTATAAATTTTTCCTGTTTCCCTGATGGGAGGGAACTAAGGGCTAAGACTTTGCTAGCAAGGAAATGAGCTTGCACCCTGTACTAAGCTCTTCCTGCAAGCAGAGCACTTGGTCCAGAAAGTGTAGTGCCAAGTCCTGGCTGCACTGAGCCCTGCTGAGCCCCTCTCTCTCACAGGAAAAAGGCTCACTGGCATGGCCCAAGGCCTCTGACACTGAAACAACCTGGCTGATCATGGGACAGCACTGTGAGCAGCATGACAGCTCTGGTTAACTGTGTGCTGTGGGCATATCCAGAGCATCCAGCCCCAAGGTTCTGGTGACAGCTGTGTGGCAGTGACGTTCCCTGGGTGACCCAAAAACCTGTGAAATCCAGGCTGCTCAACGCCCCCAAAGCTCAGGTGGGTCTCTGGGCACCAGAGATCTGCACTGGGATCTTGCAGCTTCCCCAGTCCACTACAGGGGGTTCAGAGCAGCAGGAGCACCAGCTGCTGTTTTCCTAACACAACACTTTTTCTTTCACCTATTCCCTCCCTCAAAACTTTTTCATAAGAGTTGAATTTTCTCCTTTTGCTCACTGGATCAGTTGATCACCTTCCAGTTGCTGCTGCTTCCAACTCTAGTGAAAACTCTTTTGGTAGGATTTTGGATTCATTTCACCTGCACTTTTTTAGCATCTAAATACATCTCCATTTGGGGCTGCAGAACAGCAAATGGGACAAGCTAACAATAAAACTGTGCCTTTCTGTTTCATCCCTTGGCTATATGAGTGTGTGGAGCTCTAGTGACAAGGCTGAGGAAAGTCAGATTCACTGCACTGCCCAAACCTGCCCTGAAGGACTATTTCAAACTTTTGTAACAAAAAAAAAAGCAAAGCAATAGCAATCCACGTGTGCCACTTCCATGTGGCTTTTTTATTTCTCTGTCATTGGCTGTTATGCACAACTGGTGTTAAGTGTATGTGGTGGCCAGTTCATGTTTAATCACCATGAACTATTAAGTGTAGAATTTGATAAACCTCCTAATTTTGCTGATCAAACCAATTTTCATTAGGCAGTGGTATGCTAGTTATAATTACATATTAAAATTGTGTTTAGGGTTCAATTCTCTGAGTTGAAAGCATATATTATTGCACAAACCCTTCAGCTCTGCCAACTAATTTTACATCTGCCTTTCTAACCTTGGAGTCTGGGTGAAGATCCAGGGTCACCTACCTACGATGGACAGAATCACAACCACAAAGTCAAAAATGTTCCAGCCATTGGTGAAGTAGTAGTGCCTCAGAGCCAGCATTTTGAAGATGCACTCCCCGGTGAAGATGGCAACAAAGAGCATGTTGATTTTGTGGAGGATGTTCACTTTTTCTTGACTTTGGTCATCTGTTTCCACCATCATGGTAACCATGTTAAGGCAGATGAGAATCATGATGGAGACATCGAAGGCTTGTTTTGAGACGACATCGAAAATAAAACCTTGGTATTTGTTCTGGGGGAAAGGAAAAGGTTTAGTTGGGAAATTTGAGCTGTGTAAAAATGATGTAATTGCTCCTGATTGATCAGAAAGCAGAGGAAAACAGACAATGTATTGCATCTGATTGGAACTCCATAAACTTAAAAGTGATGACAAATATTTTTTTGATGGAGTTTTCAAACCCATTTTCTCCTAGTGCTTTTTGAAACTACTGTAAACAAGACACTGGACTGTGGCCATGAATTTATTCAGTGCAGGCAGGTGGCCACTGGCATATGTAAATGGCACACGTAAATTGCAACGTTAGTCAATGCTGCAGAAGAGGGAATTTTGTACCACAGGTCTTGTAAATGTACCACTGCACTTGTAAATACCATCCAAAATCAAAACATGTGATTATTAAGTGCCTTTCATACCGGAGCAATAAATCTTCCTGTGCTGGAGAGTGGAATGGTGCTTATTCTAGTGAATAAACATTCAGCTATTACACAAAGTTCAACTGAATTATGCTGTTCTTACCAGTGGCCTTGGGATTGGCTTTTGAGGTTTCTTAGATCCCAGCTTTTTCATTGCATTGTAATATTTTTTCTGTTCTTCTGTCATGAAGATGTCCTGGCCACCTAAGTATAGGGTGAGAAGAACACTATTACTTTTGATGAAGGGAGCTCGCCTCTGCCCCCTTCCAAAGTTCAGGGATGAATCCTCTTCTGTTTAATTTCCCTTTTAATGTAGCTTTCATCAGGTTGGACTGCTCAGAGGGACAGTGGTGTTCGGGCACAGAGGACACCAGGCCAGTCTGTGCCCCTGTGTCAAATTTTGTGCCAGAGATCCCCTCTGCCTGAGCTGCTTTGCTGCATTCTGTGGGGAATAGAGTCTCCCACTCTACATTTTCAGGATGCTCATGCTCTAGGGACACTAGGGATGCTACAGCTGTGCCTCTGTAGAAATCCTGCACGGTGGTTTCTGGAGGTGCTCTGCCACTGCTGATCTCAAGGCTGCTGTGGCAAAGCCATTGCTGATAAATCTGTTCCTGGCCTCGGCCCCTGCAGCAGTCACAAGATGATGTGTAGTACATGCACTACTTATCTTTTTCTTTTGTTGGTTAAAATTGTCAATGATGACACCGATGAAGAGGTTCAGTGTGAAGAAAGACCCGAAGATGATGAAAATCACAAAGTAAAGGTACATGTATAAATTACATTCCCATTCAGGCTGCTCCTCGCACTGCAAAGGGAAAAGGGAAAGTGTGAAAATGACACCACCCCTGCACACATCAAAATATTGATGCAGTCAAAACAAAGCTGTCCATCGGAAATAAAAGTTAGGAAACATGAGGAAAATACTGTAACTCCTGTGAGCAGTCAGCTCTCCTCTGAAATTTACCCCTAGCATCTGCAATGCCGCAGTCATTTCAGCAACACTTCACAACGCTGTCACAGCGATCACACTGCTCCAGAAAGTGCAACTCCAGAATAAATCCTACCAAATGTTCTCAGCCTGAACCCAGAAGCGTAAAAGTATCAATTTTCTGGTTATCCTAATGCCTGTATGAACTCACAATAAAACAGAAGTATGACTGCAGTATAATTGAATCCTAATGAAAACCCTTTGTATTTTTAAGTACCATTTTTTTTTAGTAAGAGATGGAATGGAGTAAGGTCTGTTGCTGAAGTCTGATAACCTCAAGTCCCCTCTGTCATGTTTGGCAACAGTGCCCAGATTTGCCCCATCAGCTCCTGGTAAACAAGGTGCACTCCCTAAATGCCATATTTTCTTGTGGGTAATCCATGAATTTCATTCAGCAGCAGGGAGGATACCTGTGCACATGCAGTGCAGAATAAAGTACCAGAATAAATCACCATCATGAACAATGTTATTCAAAGGCACTTGTCTACTGCTGTGGTGCCATGAAGTTTTTCCACACCTTATTCTACCCCTTAGGCCTCAACTTTTGCCCTAAATTCAGCCCATCATATTCCTAGTACCAGACAGCTGCCTCAAAAATTAACAGTAAGTGTAAACTTGTTTCTCTAATACAATTAAAAGAAGGAAAGAATACTGTAGATCTTTCAATAAAGAGATAAACAAACCACACATGGTGTAGCAAGGAAATGCTTTTTAGGTTTGTTTGTTTTTACAGAAACCTGAAAGCTGAACAGGATGCAGGTAAGAACTGAGCTGTCAGCAGCCACCAGCACATCTCAAGTCAGAGCTGGAAGTTCACATCACCCCCTTTGTCTGCCAGGAGCTTCTCCACACTCCTCCAGTGCAGCTGCTGGCTGCAGCAAAGACACTTGCTGGAAGTGAAGGTGTGTATTTGTCTCACAGGGCAATTCAACTTCAGCCCAGCACTTTTAAAGACATGTTTTAAGAAGCTGGAAAATAAGCCAGTAAACAGGGAGAGGGAAGGAAATATAGAGAACAATTTACATCTTTGATGGACTCAGACTCATTCTTGAGGTGCCTCTGTGTGCTGGGAGTTCTGCAGCAGGAATAGATAAATCAGCTGTGGAGGAGTAAGGGCCACATTTACTTTAATTTCAGGGTCATCATGCTCCAGTACAGCTACAAACAACGAGGGTCTGCAACTGTCTCAGTCAGAGTAAGACAGGGACTGGCACCCTGCACGTATTTTATTTTGTTGTGTTTGTTGTTAAGCATCATCAGTGCTGCAAAAGGCAATGGAATAGGAAATTATTAATTTCCTTGCAGACACTTACCTCTCTTGAATCCACTGCTGCATACATAATATCCATCCAGCCTTTAAATGTGGCCTGAAAAAAATAGCACATAAGACATAAGCATATTAAACAAGGACACCCTGAAATGAAATAATCTCTGTGATGAACTTTCAAAATGCAGTATTGGGCATGTATTTCACAATTAATACATTGCCTGCCTTGTAATCTAACATACGTCCTTGAGTTCATGCTCATTTAGATATTTTAATTAATTCCGGTATGGTTTTCTCCTGGATTTTCTNTGGTTTTTCCCGGGTTTTTTTCTTTTTTTTTTTTTTTTTTTTTTTTTTTTTACTTTCTGCTCTTGCAGGGATAAAAGAGAGGTTTTTAAAATAGATTTTAAGAAGGAGAGAAAACATAACAAATCTTTGGATGTTCTGGCCTAAAAAAACTTCAAGTAATGAAGAGATATGGCTACATATAACTTAAAGAATGTTGTCTTGCACAAGCCTTGCACCAGGTGAGATGGATCCCATCCATATCCTGCTGAAGCTTGGATTCTGCCCTCTTCTAAAGCAGGGCAAATCACAGCCATATCAAAACCCAGGGAGTTGCATAAATCACAGCTGACTTGAAAGAAGCAAAGGCAATCAACACCTGCTGTGAGCCTGGCCCTGGAAACTCAATCTGCTTTACTGTTCAGGTTTTATTTTTATTAAGCTTTACGAAGTCAGTAGTTTTAATTTTTTTTTAAATAATTGTTTAAAGAAGAAAAGATCCCACAGAAGTCAGTGTCTCTTATTGGAATGCTCAGTGCAGAAGGGCAGTGACAGCACTCCTAGGAGAGACACAGGGAAGTGATTTTTTACTGTTCTGTAGCAAGCCCACGACTCTTTGATCTCTGATTAGGCACAGCCTGATGCCAAGCACACCTGGCATTAGGTCTGACTCTGCCCTAAGCCCCATGCCTTTATTTGAGTTCTCTAGAGCTGTTCCTCATTTGACTTCTGACCTGTTCAGACTTACCCTGACCCAAGTCAGAGTGAGCAGACAATGAGGCATTTTCAGATTTATTCATTTCATCAGATTTATACTGGCATACATGCAAGACCCACACCCAATACTTTTTTGGATCCTACTGACACTTAAGTTGAATTTTGGCCTATTGTGTAAGCATTCAATTCCAGATAATGCCAGTAGGAATTTGACCAGAGGTTACCAAGAAAATCCCAGGCAGTTGGGCTGAGGTGGGTACATTCAGTGGTTTTAGAACTCTCTATTATTATATTAAATCCTGGAGGTAGTGCTGCCTTCCCAGTTCCTTCTGAGCCAAAGGAAAATGTACAAGAGAACAATGATATTTCTCACAAAAGTATATATAAAATAGTGTTTGAAAGGTTGCACCTGTTCTTATCTACTGCTTGAAAGAGATTAACCCACTCACCCAAATCAGAACCCTTTGGAAAATCTCTTCCATGGTGCTGTGTGTTAAAAAATCACTTTAGATGAAGTATCTACAGGAAAAATCAGCAGTTTTATCAAAACAAATAATTATTTGAACCTGTCATGCTGATGCTCATTAAATATTCTAATATTTTCCTTTTTTTGCCATTCTCTTTCTAATCTGATGAAAGACTTTCTGGTGCCATCAGAGCTTTCAGCTCAAAGTGCTGCTCAGGAAGGGTGGCCAGGATGAAACATGAAATCCTTTCCCTGTGGCACAGACTGATATGATCTTAGCCTGTACTTTCGTCCCACTTGGGAGGAAATCTTTTCTCTTGAGTAGCTATTTTACACCTCAGTGTGTACCACAGACTGGAGCAACTTTCCTGCAAGGCACAGTGGTTTGTAGTGAGAAAGGATGATGAAGTGATCTGACAAAAATAAATATTAAGAGAAAGAAGTGCTGTGATTTTCTGTTTCCCCCAGTCGTTGAGAAGCAAGAGAATTAAAAATCTGTGGGACATCTGGAAAGCTTCCCTGGACACTTCACCTGCAGAGGGTAAAAGATACTGAGAATGAAAGAAATACAACGCTGAGAAAAGGAATTATTTATCTGGAATTAGTAACCACTTACACTCTGGATAAGGAAGTGACAAGATCTGTGTTTGAGTGTTTGTGATATTATCCTGCCTGGAAGCTATCCAGAGAAACACCATTTTCTACTGAAACTGCCATGTGATGAGATTATCTGCTGATAAACTCATCCTGGGATGGGATTACATTTCGTTATTTCACTGGTGGTTAGAGCTGCAATGGGGAGGAGGACAGGTGGGATGGCACTGGCTGTCCTCAAGCCAAATGGTGCCTTGAAGTAAAGCAAGTCTTTAAATCTGTAAGCTTTTATGGCTTACTTTTCTTTTTCCTTTTTCTTATTTTCTTTTTCTTTTTCTTCTTTTTCTTTGTCTTGTTATTTTTCGTTTTCTCTCATTCTTTTTCTTCTTCTTTTTCTTCTTCTTCTTTTTCTCTCATTCTTTTTCTTCTTCTTTTTCTCTCATTCTTTTTCTTTGTCTCTTTCTTTTTCCTCATTATTTTTCTTTTTCTTTTTCTCTTTTCTTTTCCTTTTCTCTCATTCCTTTTCTTTTTCTTCTCTTTCTTTTTCTTTTTCTCATTCTTTTTCTTTTTCCTTGTCTCATTCTTTTTCTTTTTTTTCTTCTCTTTCTTATTTTTTTTCCCTAGGAAAGGAAATTGTTCAACGAAAATATCTGCTTTTCATGACTGAAACACTGGCCTTCACATTGCTGAAATGTTTATTTTGGCATTACTGTTGAAGAGAGAACTTCTGAAAGCTAAAGCAGAGATTTTCTTTGCACATTTTGCATCCACAGTGACAGTAAAACCAGGCACTGCAGTTTACAGAAGTGCAAGAGATGGTGTAATGCAGTAACTTTAGACACACCACACTGCCTCATGAGCATTTTGTGTCTGATTTATGGGCTCAGTCAGGATTTCAAACTGGCATGAGGGATTGCTTTAACTCTGCAGCTCCTGCATGCTGGGCTGGTCTAGGAGTGCTTTGTTATCTCCCCACTGCACATCTGGAGCCTCAAAGTGACAGAGTTAACAAGACATGTTCAAAAAATTAGGATATAGTCAATCTAAGTCCATTCTGTCTATTAAGAACTTTTCCAAACAATCCAGGTGCTTCATGAAAGACCACTTATTTCCTGGGGGTTCTTCAACAGATGGCTGAAATTTCAAAATACATTGCAAAAAAATATGCAGAGGTGATCTCAAGCTGGAAGCCTGGGATTACGTAAGGGAAATGCAAAACTGCTGCTGGAAATTTAAGATATTTCTTTGATCAGCTCAAATACAGATTTATAGAACTCAGGTGCTGTGATACTTTAAGGAAATTTGGAATACAGAAAAACTATTACTGAAGCACTGGGTTGTAGCACAACCTTTTTCCTGTTAGATTAGGGTTTTAGGAGTGTTAAATCACCAGGAAAGTGAATCATCCTTCTTGCAAGTCAAAAAGTTGTGGTGACAAAGATCTTTCCCTCCCCATGAATGTGGCTTTACTCTCGTTTGCAGACTGAACAGGGCAGTTACCTCTGTTATTTTATTAACCTGTTTTGGGACTAATAAATCTGTTTTCTCAGACTCATTAACCCAAAGTGGCAACTTCAGGACAGCACAATGGATCCCAATCAAGGTAGGAAAAGAACAGAAGATATCTGGGGCAAATTTCATGCAGTTCTCAACTACATTGTCAGAAATCTTTCCTCTGGGTAGACGCACGTCCTAAAGTTTCCATAGTAGCAACTTCCATTTCTTTCCAATGTGCTGCTGAAGAAGACAGAACATCAAGCAGATTTGTTTTACACATTTCCATTTGGATTTGCAGGCATTCCAAAGGAACTTCAGAGTCGCTCAGATCCGTGCTGTGGCAGCTGAAAATGTCAGCAGCCAACAGACAAGTCGCACTTAAACGCTCGTGGTTTGGATCCTGGCAGGTTGTAACCTTATCTCCTCCCTGCCCTGCTGTGCACAGGGGTGCACAGAGGTGTCTGTCTGTCTCTCCAGGAGAGCTGGGCTGTCAGCTGAGCCCCTTCACTTCCCATGGGGGTTGGCCTGTGAAATGTGACCCCTTATGGAGAATATTTGGCAAGGGGCACCTGTAACCAGCACTGCTGGCAAAGGAGATCCAGGTGTTTGGGCCCCTTCTCTGTGTGTGTCACCTTTTCACTTTATTGCCTCTGGTCAGCAGCAGACGTAAGAGCTCCAGGTGCAGGATTAAAGCCAAAATCAAGCCTCTAATGTACAATGGCTCCTGCCCTTCCTTTGTGAAGAAGGAGCTGCCACCTGCCATAGAAGTTGAGTTTGTTTCCTGCTAAAATCAGTTTGTGCAGCCTCACCAGGCCAAGGTTTATAACACTCCTTTTGCAACTAAAAATCTATTTCTCTCCTACCCAATCACAGTTTTGAAAGAAACCTGCAGGGTCATCAAATCCATTTTCAACTGGAAAAGTGCAGTATTAGCCTGTTCCCTTCACATGTGTGCTGAGATCCACCTCACAACCACTTAGGTTTCTTCTGCCATCACTGATCCCATTAGAAGTGACCAGAAAAGACTGCTTCAGGATATTCCTCAAGAAATGCCAACTTATGGAAAGCGAAAGATTTTCAGAAAACTGGAGCTTGATTCTTGTAAAAGAAATGGTGAAGGAATAGCTACCTCTCTGATGGAGTTTCCCCCCCCCCAAAAAAGTAGGCAATTGTTATGTAATCAGAGGAATTAAGAAACTTCAGGTAAGGTACAGTATTTTAAACCTGGAAATTCTAAGTCATCTACCTTGAATGTTTAAATAAAAGACAAAGAAAACACTAGATAGAACAGAAAATCTAATTAAAAGCATTAAAAGTGAAATAATCTACCCTGCATGGCTGAGCTGAATATCATAATTAAGTGCAACAGATAAAAGCTCTCACTCTCAGAAAGTTTATGTCATGGAAAGAATCAAAAGTGGCTGTGCCCATTCCAATGTTCCTACTTTCCAGAGGGTGTGAAAGCAAAACCTCAACGGACAGTGATCAGAAGATCTCAAATTCAAGTTTTGTGTACCAGGAACTGCACACATAACAACGAGGATTTCTAGGAGAAAGGAAAATTGCTTTGTGGAGCTGTTCCACGTATCCCTGACAGAGAAAACCAGATCTTGGAGAAACAAACTTGCTTCCTGGGAAGGGGAAGGGCTGGCAGATCCAATGGGGACCCGTGGGAGGCTCGTGCCCCTCTGGAAGGGCAGGAGGGGCTGAGGGCAATACCCTGCTGTGTTCCAAAGGGTGGATTCTATAGGAGACAAATGAATTGAGCTCCCAGAACACAATTTTTTATCCCAGAGTTGAGGGATGCCATCACAGGCATTTCAAGGAAGAAACCTCCCTGTCCAAAGATGTAGAAGGAGTTTATTTAACTCTGCATGCAAAAAATGCAACACAGCAAACACTCCAAGTGCACATCCAGCCCCTGTCATCATTTGGCTCCAGATTAGGAACAATGGAAATAAGCATCATAACCACTACTTTGTGTGAGGGCCCTGTGGAATTGAAACACAAAACAATTTTATCTGAAATCAGAGCAGCAGGGCCTGGACAAGGTGGAATCTCCTGTGGTTCTTTCTGTCAGGTTGCCCTCTGTCAAAACACAGTGAATCTCAGTGCATACAACCCACTTATCTGTATTTTACATTTGATGGTGAAAAAAGCTATAGAAGCAGCTTCCTTCTGTCTTTATAGCTCAAATATTGCCATCATCTTTGAATCTCAGCAGCCTCTTTTCGGCTATGCTCTTGTCACCTTCATGAGAAAGGCTGGGCTGGGGGCAGTGTCAGCAACCTGATCCCCACCATGACCCACAGCAAGATTCAATCTGAATCATTATTTTAGCAGGTGGACATGAGGTAAGGAATCAGAATGAGAGACACCAGCGTCCTTCTCAAAAATGGAGAGTGAGCAGAGGGACATAAATTAAGACTCCAGCTTTATGCAGTAACTTCAGCTGGGAGACTGAAGGCACTAGAACTTCATTTTTTTCCCAGCAGGATACAGTGAAATCCCAGGCTGTTCAGGAAGGCCAGTGCACTCTGTCTGCATGGACAGTCCTTCCTGTATCATAGATTTCTTTTCTGCAAGTGAACTTTGCTCTGGATTACAATATTGACCAAACGGTCTTTAATTCACCTCAATAGTCCAATCACCTCTCAGAGAACTGTATTAGTGACACAGCAGCAGAAACCCAAATTAAAACCATAAACTGCCATAATACCTCTAGGCCAAGTTAATATGCAAAATATTATTTACTTACACTTGAGAAAAGCTATTGTCCTGAAAAACCCAGGAAAGCCCAGGGGTTAGCCTGAGCTTTTACACGGATGGTTTCAGTGAGAACCAGCCAGATGTGCCCATGAGTTTCTGGTGGTCACACTTACCACTTGCAGCAGAGCCAGGTACCCAGCACCAACATTATCGAAGTTAACTTTCACTTTTGTCCAGTAAAACGTGCCTGACACGTTGTAAAGTATGCAGTCACTCATGTTGTTAATGATTTTAGAGTCCAAAGGCATATCCCCTTCTGTCTTATTAATGCACTTCCAAAACTTCCCAGCAAAGAGGTTCACTCCCATGATGCTGAAGATGAGCCAGAAGATGAGGCAGACGAGCAGCACATTCATGATGGAGGGGATGGCTCCCACAAGGGCATTGACCACAACCTTGGGGGAAAGAGGAAAGGGAAAACAGAATTAATGTCAGCACTTGTACAGACACTTCATTAACAAGCTGTTGTGCACCCTGGATTAATGAGTCTGAACCCTCTCATGGTGACAGGTGGATGAGCACTGACACTACCTAAGGAGCCAGACCAACTCTAAAGGCTTCAAACATGACTATTTTTTCCTTTTGGTAACCAAAGAAAGAATCTGTTGGCGTCCCACCCAAGGGATGATGCTTTTTCAAGAGGAATCTCTGAATTCAGAAGTCATCTTGACCTCTCAAATCTTTCTGGATAGTACACTTCAGTCAAACTATAATAATAATGTGATTAATTGGAAATGGCTGGGATGCACTATAGTGACTCAAAATAGAGAGAAAAAGATTTCTAAAATCTTTGAATCCACTCAGGCCTTTGTAGCCAGTGGGTTGTGAACTATAGCTGCGATAAATTTTGCTTAATTAAATAATAACAGATTGAGACATACTGTACTAAGCCAGCTTCCCCTATCTGATCAGTATGCATGATTATAAGAGCAAAATCATTCTAATTTAACAAAAAAATTATTTTTTTTTCCTGTGTCATGCTGTAAAATTCCTACACATTAACCCAGGCAGGGCTGTAAACCCCTGCATAAAATCATACATTAAAATGAAAAGCAGAAGGAGCTTTTAAGGTGTCTGAATGATGGCACTGGAAATGGACACCATGCTGAAACCTAGCAAAGAAAACAAAGTTCAGACCATCTACAGACCCCCTACAGCTGCCAGGTTTGAATGCAGTACTGTCACCCAGGCAAGGTGCACATCATTTACTGTTTTGAGCACTGCTGGGGTTGAAGGTGGTTAAGACATTTATGCACATCAAACCTTACGCTGAAGAATCAGAGAATCAATCACAGAATATCCCAAGCTGGAAGGAATTCTCAGTCCTGCACAGGACACCCCGAAGAGTCACACCATGCAAGACATCTTCTGAGGGAAGAACTCTATCACAAAATGTAGTTTTCCCCTTCCTATGCCAACCAGGTTTCCTATGTTCACAGCCTTTGGAGATGCTGCTCTTGCATGGCCCAGGCAATGCTGCCTCCCAGGCAGCTGCAGACACCAGCCCCCAACATGAGTCTCTCTCCATCCCTGTCTCATGCTTTGGAGATAAAAATCTGATAGGTGGCCACTCAGCTCTTCTTCTCCATCTACGTTTCTGAAACTGAGACAAGGTGATATTGATCCATAAAAATTAAACTTTCTTCAACTGGTGAATTTGATTACGGAAAATGTCAGCTCTTCTTTTCCCTTGTGTTAGTGTCCAATTTTCTGACAAGCTAATAACGTAACATTCACTTCTCCATCATTTTTGCATTGCTGTGGAAGAAAAATACCCAGAGGAGTGAAATGGTTTTCATGCACGTATAGCAGCAGCTTCCTCTACAGCACACAATACAAAATTATGTAGATCTTCCAGAACTCAGATCTATATTTTGTGCATTTATGAATGAAGCTGATTTTCACACAGGAAAAGCTGTTTGACCAATTGTTTCGTTTTGTTTTTCTGTATAGGCCCATTCCTGATGACTTTTCTTGGTGGTTTTTTTGTTTTGTTTGTTTGCTAATTTTATCTTTCTATTTTGGATGTCAATCAATTTCTAACCTCATCATTTTTAGACCAAATTCACCGTGTTCACCAAAATGCCAAATAATTTCCAAATCAGGGGCTTGTTTGGATATAGCCTTGGCCCTTGTCAAAGTAGTTTTCATTTGCTTCTCTGCACAACAATATTTTTCCTCAGTTTTAACCCATGCCATGGGTTAAACACATGCATTTGTGTTACAAGTGCTGCTGAACCCAGCTCCCAGTGACAGGACACTGACATCCAGGTTCCAGCAGTACAAGTGATGGCCATGCCCACATCCTGCTTTTCCTCCTGCTGAGTTATGCTCAATGGCCTGCAGATAACAAAACACGACACGAGGCTGGAGCAAATCCTGCAACACCTCTCTGAATGGATCACTAACAGGGGGGCTCATTCTTCCCTTGCTGCTTCTGCTCTTACACCAGTGATGCCATTTGTTCTGCTGGAAGCATTCTTGTTTTGCACTGAGACAAGTGAGAGGAAGACCTGGATAAATGAAGGCAGGTTATTATCATAAATTCATATTAAAAGTTCAGCTGCACATCTTGCCATGGAAAGGGAGGAATTTCTGCTGCACTCTGGAATAGAAACATATATATCCATGTATAAGAAAATGTTTCATACTTGTTGGTTTCCATCAATACCTTTACAGGTGGAGCCGTCTTCCAGGTGCAATGGTGCAATCTATAACCTGTCTTTGGTCCTCAGCCCTCCTGATCTCACAGGCCACCTCTTCAACCAAAGCTGATTCAGATTTTTAATCCAGAAATAGACTTGCATGATGAGTTAATCCTCCCTTTGCTCTGACAGAGCCCATCAGATTCCCCACAGTGATTTCAGGCCCAGACCACAACTCCCAGTGAAACTCAGGCACAGCTTTTGCAAAGACATCTAATTTACAGTGTCATGACGTCAAATAATGGAGGAAAAAATGTATTATTAGATAATCTGTTCCTGGTGCCCTTTGTCCTCAGTTTTAGAAAGAGTTGCTGCATTTTTAGGTGGAATTTGTTGAACTCGAGGCATCTGCTCTTAGATGTCTTCTCCTATGATTCCCATCTTCACTGGGGGAAGAGTTACCACTGCACATTGCTCTGGGTAATTAAAAAATCAGAGCTTCCTTGTAGCTATCATGTTTTTTTTTTCAGATTTTTAATCACACTCATCGTTCCCTGCAGAGACTTTCCCATTTTTAATTCCCCCCTTCCAGCACTTTCATGGAATTGCAGTGTTGAAGTACTGCACTCTCCCCCTGTTTCCTGGGTTAGTTCCCTGCATATTCAGGGATTCTAACAATCACCTCATCTGTCAGACTGGCCCCAAAGCTTGGGTCCTGTTGAACAGTCATCCTGATCCCTCTGTCCTTCTCAGCTGCTGTTTTCCAAGAAACATCCCCCAGAGTGACCTACATTCCTCCTCCCGAGGTAGTCAATGAATGTGGGTTTATTAAAATGTGTGTTGTACAATAGATCCATTTTTCACTGTGATCCAGACCAGCCAGCATAATTCCCTTATCTGTAATTTCACCTACACTGATTTGAGTGCTGTCAGCAAAGATTTTACATTTCCTTCCAAAGGTTGTTTAAGTACAGATGAAAGATTGCTCTCATTCTAGGAACAATCCCTCACCCTGAGATGCTCATCACCAAATTTACAGTGTGGTCACTGTTTACAATTACTTTTTGAGATCCATCACCCATTTTAAAACATGTTTTCTTGTCCTGGTACAAAGCTCATGTTTTCATCACTATATCTCATGGTATCAGATTCCTCTCTGAAATCCAAGGATTCTGTATCAGCACAGTTACCGTCATCAGCATAATTTGTAATCAAATCAAAGGCCCATATCAGTTTTACAAGAGCTATTCCCATGAAATCATGCTAACTAGCATTAATTATGCTGTTTCTTTCCTGCATGAATCTTGTAGCAGTCTCACCACGACTTCACCCAGTATCATTTTCACATTAAATGGTTTCTCATCATCCCCCTCATCCTTCTAAAACACTGCAATAACCTCCCTTGCAGGGAAGTGCCACCTCTGAATTAATTCCCTGATGGACAACAAATGAGGAGACATGAGAGATGTCATTATTTGGGACAGATTTAGGCAGATCTAAGCTACTTTATTCTGGGCTCATGAGTGTAAAGCCTCTGGGTCTACACTACTGCCAGGTGGGACCCTGGTCTTTCTGGGATCTTTTTCCGAGGATTAGGAGGCAGGATGGCACCAGTTCATCCTTATTTTGCAGGTCTCTCATGGCACAGGAGCTGCTGAGACTTGTGTCAAACTGTTCCAGACTGTTTGAAGATGGGAAGAGAACTGAGGTCTGGTGGCAACAGGTTCTCTTGGCCACCCAAGTGCTACTCTGTGCCTTTGTCTCAGGGAAAATAGCTTCCAAAATTTAGGCACAACATCCATGAAATAAGTCTCTTACTGCAGTAAATGAGAACTTTCTTGCTCCTGTTCTAGCCCTGCAGAGACATTTCAGTTATTCAAGAGAGAGGCATTATAATAGAGCAAACTATTATTATTTTCTCACTGTCAGTGTTTGCTTCTCAACATTATCATTATTTAATCCATGACTGCGCTGGCAATTTTCCTGTGCATTTTGGAGCATATGAACTCCTAATAATGAAAGGTCTAACTGTCCCTAGTCTTGTTAAGTGTGGTTAGACAAACTAAAACTAAAACGATTTGCTTTTCCAGTAGCACGTATCCTCAATTATACTTTATCATGGTTTACAAGCTAATTCACCACCTCTGGTAGCTCAGAATGACTGAATATATTTCAGCTGCAGCAACAGTACAGGAAAGAAAAGGGGATATTGAGGGGATATTGAGGGGATATTGACTGAGGGGCCTGTAGGAATGAGCATGCTGGGAAGGAAATTTGCTGGGCTGATCCATGTTAAGATCTTCACCAAGCCAGCCTCTTGCTATGCTCAGAGAGAAATGAGGAGATTTTCATGTTAATTTTTTCTCTATTCTACTAATGCTTTTCTGATGTTTTTGGCTCATTTCCCCACTGCTATTCAGGTTTGAATCCAATTTAGTTAAACTGATGTGAAATCATGAGTAAACAATTGTATGTCAGCTTAGAATGCACTGAGTTTTGCTTGGGCTTGTAAATGCACCAGTAAAAGCTAAGCCTTCATAAGCCAGGTCCAAACTGATTTGAGAGAATCTGTGCACAAATCACTGTGGTAGTTAAACTACTGCTTCTGCTGATACTGAATGCTGAAATAGTTCCATCTGTGAATGTTTAATGAAGACTTAAAGTGAAGTCATCAAATGACAGGAGCGAGAGCTTTAATTATTGTCAGAGGTGCAACCTCGCTTTGTGTCTCTGCACTTTGGTTTTGTGTTTTTTGGTCAATTACCTGCAAAATATTGCCTGACTGCTGGAAGGATTGTGGTGACCAAAGCAATTCAGGTTTGGGTGCCTGGATAAACAGAGCCTTTTGAATCTTTTTGTCTTAGTACTAACACAGAGGTGGTCTGCAGCAACACTTGCCTCATCTTCATTCACAAATATAATATGATTTAGCGAATCACAAAATCTTTAGAGCAGAGTTATATTGCCAAATCTGGTCATCCACAGAAGAGGAAAAGAATGGATGTGGGGTTTTCCCACACTGTTGTATCACCACAATTCCTGGCTCATCTCAGTTGTTAGGTTCTCCAGCCTTCAGTCTCTTGCTGTGAGAGCATTGCAATGCAAATAATTCATTGCTGGGAGATCAGTGCATGAAATACACATTTAGTCACTGATGATTCAGACCAAAATTCTGTCTACAGGAAAGCTTTACCCTGAATATACATCACTGTGAAATATGTAGCATTTTCCTTGGCCTAGCAGAGAGATTTGGGACCATCAATACAATTTGACACAGAATTTTGTCACAGATTTGCTTTACCTTGCTCTGCAATCTGCAAGGTTAGCAGCAACCTCAGTTCATACAGAACACAGCTGTCACCACATGCAAGTCATGCATGGTGTGAGGAATTAAATAAAGTGCTTATCTAAACAATAATTGATTCTTGTTAGCAGGTAGGCTTAACAAATAAATATGTTGTGTGGTATGCTGTGGGAATATAGTCACGGCGGCAAAGGAATGTAGAAAAGAAAGAAATGGATTCACAAGATGGAGCAACAAGCACAAGCTGCATGGTTTTAATGTTAATTCCAACATTCCTCATTAAAACTGCAACCTGTTCAAAGGGAAAAAAAAATCATTCATTCATTTGCTTTCCCTATCTTTAGCATTTCTAATTTTTGCTTTAATTATTAATGAAAACGTCCTTAAGAACTTTCTAATCACTCTCATTTTAATGCATGTCAAAACAGGGAGCAAACTTTAGCTTGGTTGCTCCCCTGACACACCTTATAATTGAGAGGTAGTTGATAGCCAGATGCTTTCTCACCCAAAAAGCTGGTTTTTTTAAGGTGTAGTGTGACAAGTCAGGCAGCAGGATTAGTTTATCACTAAACCCACCCAAGGATAAAGATGCAATGATGCAACCAAGACCCGGGAGGGATTTCTTTGTTGCCGTGATAAAGCACTATCACTCATTTCCTTTGGCAGACAAAACCACGTGCAACAATCCCCTGTTACACTCTGATCCCCACCAAGCTGAGCTTTGAGGGATGTTTGTGTGCCCTTACCCTCATCCCTTCAAACCGTGACAGGGCTCTCAGCGGCCGCAGCGCCCGGAGGGTCCTCAGGGATTTGATGGGACCCATCTCAGAGTATCCAAGAGTGTTGGCAACCAGGCTGATCAGAGAGACCTGGATGGAGACACAAAGTGAAAATTCAGCCTGTTAGAACGCTCCATCAATCTCCTTCTCTTCTGGCTTTCCTCTCTGGAAAGAAGCAGCTGGTTAGTGGAACAGTGGGGAAAAAAAGTCCTAAAAGGGAGCCATTCCGTTGGATCCGCACAGAAGAAATAATTCACTGCTGGAAAAGAAGAAAGGATGATCCCCAACAAAGTGGATGACAAAAGGATCACCATAGCAGACCCACCACTCCGTGCTGTTTTCTGTGCACTCCCTGAGGTGTCTGTACATTCCCCTACCCAAAATACAAGTCAGGTGAGTGTTACAATTTAGAGCTTTTTGGAAGAAAGCACGTCTAACCCTTTCCAGCAGAGATAAAGGATTTTGGAATTTATGTTTAATCACTAGTCTTCAACTAAGTGAATAGAAACAAGCCTTCTACATTGCTGGCAGACATGACTGTACCACAGACCTTAAAAGAATGATGTGCATGGCTCTTTCATTCTGCTCTTATTCAATTTTTCTGGTTTCTGTCTCTAAAGGAGATGGAAATTCAACAGGTGCTCAGTGTGGAGGTTCACACCTTTCACAGACTCTTTCTTTGAAATGAACTTCCTGAATCTGGAAGCAGCATGGAGGGGTTCCCATGCTCTTCATGTTCTCAGAGCTTTTGTAGTGCCCTAGTTGGTCAGAAATGTGGGCAGTATCAGGCACAGGACTGGACTCTGAATCAACTGAGTGGCAGTGGAGATGATGAACATACAGAGCAATAGGGTTCTGCATGCTCAAATCAGTGTTCACAGCCTGAAATTTTACCAAGCAAAGAGTGAAAACAAACAGCTCTCCAACACTGTAGGTATCATGCCAATTTGCATGTATTTAAAAAACCCAAAACAACAAAAAACCCAACCAGAATCAATCAGCACATACTATAAAATACTATCTTTTTAGAAGGAGAAACCTGTGTATCTTGCTTATTACAGTTCCTTTTCTTCCTTTTAATTTGTTTTTTTGCTTACTTACCATTCTCACAGCCCCAGTTATCACAGTATTGGATATCTCATACTCACCAATGGGAGTGTGCAAAGCTCATCTGGGAGGGGTGGGTGCTGTTGCCATTTTCAAGATAGCAGCTAAGCCTAAAAGCAGGGACTCCTCTACATTATAAAAAACAGGTGCTCAGTGTGAGGAAACTCCTGCACCCCCTCAAACACTGAGAACTCTGGAGGGAAACCTTTTTATTTTAGGATGGGCTGATTTTTACTCTGATGCCCACTGCTGAATGACCAGCCCAGCATCACCCATGAGGTCTGGGATAAATCAGGGCAAGACCAGCCTGGTCCCTAATCCCAAGCCAGTGTCCCCTGTGGAGCAGCCTCTGTCCTGAATATGCATTTATTTACACACCAGTGCTGTCTGCACAGCTAAGCACTTTGTAAAAACGTGCTCAACTTGTTAAATTATTTACCTGCTGATGGCTTTATTGTGTCATGTGGGTAATAAAGGCAGGAGGTCTCAGAGAAACCAAGCCTGAGCTGAGGTTTCTGCAGAATAAGTCAGCCCCTCCCTGCAGGTGACAAAGTGGCACAGAGGCTGGCTGTCACCCTGCAACATGTCACTCTTTAGCAAGGTGTGACACAGCCTCACCTCCTGTACGGCTGGGGTTAATAAACAGGGCTTAACAAACACTTCTGCCTTTTAGTGCTGAGTGCCCTGTAAGAACATCACAGTAGACAGGCAGACTGGGTTCAAGCTCTGATCTCTTAGGCCCTGTAGACAGTGGAGAGGTAAAAATCACCAGCAAAGCCTTTGCTTCCATCTCCAGGAAAGCAGATCTGAACCTGTGACCTGAGCATGATGCCGAAGTCATTTCAGAGCAAGCAATGTCATAGGTTTGGCATGCTCCTTCCACCTGGAGGAGTGATGGGATTTCAGTCCTGCTCACCTAATGCTCACAGCTGAAGAAAAAAATCTGTGTTTAACTTAAAAACCATCTTCAGCTCTCCAATGCACCCATTTTCTGCCTTCCCTGTTTCTCACCAGCCTGGTTTACATCCTGTACTCTGAAGGTGAATTAACACAGAGTTCAAATCATCCTCCTTTTATTCACTCTTCCCACTAACCTAATGTTGCCTAAATAATGGTGAAGGGCTGAGGATTTGTCTAACAGCAGTAAGCAAACGTGCACCATAGTTATACACTAAAGCCATTCAAATAAGTCATCTTAAAAGTCTAAAAAATAACTGGCATTAAGGAGAAATCATGGTAGGAGTAGCACTGTGGCACATATTTCTGTCTTTGGTGGAAAGTTTAGTGCAGAAAGCAGCCTTAACCTCACAAAGCCTTGGAGGTTCCTGTCCAGAAAGGCTGAAGGTGTAGGAAAAACAGCTCAATGATTGTGTGCTCAGAGAGAGAAACCAAGATCCATACACTCACACACCAAGGGAACCGCTCTAATTTGCAAAATTGATCCATAAAAATGAATGTAGATATTTAAATGAAAATCAATCAAACACAGGGTGCCCAACACCCTTCTCTGCTAGTTTCACCCATGATGACTGAAAGTCAGATCTTATCAAGGTCTTCCAACTGCTTTGGTTGGAGCATCTGCATGATTCCTCCTGGATTTGTGTCCCACAACTCCCCCTTGCCCCAAGGCAGAAGGTTTTTGGTTCAAATCCTGCAAGACTCGACCTGGATCTGAGTGGGTTCTCATTTTCTTTTGAGTGGATCTGAGCAGGTTCCCATTTTCTTCTGAGTGCCACAGATGTCACCCTGAAACACATCACAGGTGGTGTTGTCCTCCTGACACAGATTTACACAGCATTAGAGATCTCTGCAGAGGATTAGGTCATGAAGCTGTGTGATATTTGGCAATGATTTAAAAGGCTGGAGTCAGAACAGAGTTTGAGACAACTTGCTTTAATGCTTGGATGTTGGTTTTGAAGGTATCCCTGTCAAATTTTATTTATAGGAGAACTACCAACGCAGGGACTTAGCCATTTGGACTTGATTAAAAGTGACCCAGAAGGTTATTTTTAGGAAAAAAATCAAGCAGTTTTCAAAATTGGTGCTGACTGCCCCACATAATCACAACAAAAGGTGAAGTCAGCTATTTCTGGTTTGTTTTTTTTTTTTTTACTGTTGCAAGGCTATGCAGCCTAGAGCTGCTCTAAAGTTCTGCTTTGTGCTATGCTCAGAATCAAAAATGTGCTGGCACCCAGAAAACACCTCTAGGGTCAATGTAACCTCCAGATTCAGAATAAGTCACACACACATTTCTAATCTTTTCAGTACCTGTTTGCAAATACTTTTGTAGGTTTTTTGTAAAAATCTACCCCTGAAGCAGCTCTGTAACGTGGTGGAAATCAAGTGAATCCTAAGGAGTCACTACTGCTTGGAACCATTTCCCACAAAACATTTCCCAATTTGCTGTTGACCTTGAGCTTTCACCTCAACTTCACCTTCTACACAGCAGGTTACAGGTGAGCTATGGGATCCCTCATCCTCCTGTGCACTTCTTCTGAGCCAAGCAGATTTATCACAGCTCCCATTTCCCTCAGCATTTCCAGAGCTTGCTAGGTCTTACTAAGAAGCTTTCACAGCTTTCCATTTAACTTAATCAGGGACAGTTCCCCGTGTTAGGTCCAGACTGTTCCTTATCTCCTTGACTTGCTGCTCACTTGGTGACCCTGAATTCTCCAGCACAATTCCAGTGACAACAACTCCAGTGTCACAATTCCAGTGACAATGCTGCCACTGGAATTTCCTGCTTCAGCTGAAGTCCAGTGCACAACCTGGCCAGCAATGAGGGTCCCTAAGGGGGAGAGAGATCCTCATAAATCAGCGTGGGCAATCCTGCCTCCACAGCCTCCACCCTGTGACACACAAGTCTCACTGATCTCAAGGACTGGGATGTCACTTGTGTGGCTGCTCTTCCCTTTTGCATTCCCTGGATAATCTCTGCACAGCCAAAGGTCCAACCTCAGTACTGTCAGACACTCCCCAAAATTTATTCCAACCCAAAAGAGAGGAAACCCTGAAAGAGTCAGCATTTACTGCCCAGCCCAATGGCAGAGTTCCCCAGCAAAGCTCAAGCAAAGCCTTGTAGATCCTATTTAAAAAATTCATCTTCTTGCTATCATAGACAGGCAGAGGGTGTGGAATTCTCTCTGGAATTCAGGGAAGATTCCTGCCCCTGTTCCTGACCTTCTTTGCCCAGAGATAGTTTTATCTTTGTATCTATAAGAATATTGTGTCAATAAATACAGACCTGCACTTCTATATTTTCACATATTTCTATATTCCCACATTATTTCTATATTCCCACAAATTTCTATATTCCCACATATTTCTAGACTCCCACATATTTTTGTATTCCCACATTATTTCTATATTCCCATATATTTCTATATTCCCACGTTATTTCTGTATTCTCACATATTTCTATATTCCCACATTATTTCTATATTCCCACAAATTTCTATATCCCCACATATATCTACACACAAGTTTATCTGTATAGATTTTACAATAACTTGCACGACAGCTGCCTGGAGCTGACTGAAGGCAGAGATAAATGAACCCCCACAGCTTTTATTGCCTTTTTCAGTCTCCTGATCAAGGGGAAAATGAGAGCTTTTAATTCTGGTGCACTGGGCACTAGAAATACCAGCCATGGGGGTTAACAAACCTGGGGCTGGTGTTCTGAAAGCCAATCTCCTGCTATCTGAGTGCCCTGGTGGCATTAGCTGGGGTCTGCAGTGTCCCACTGTACAACATTCATGTGTTTCCAGGGGAAATCAAGAAGAATCAATGAATTTGGAATGCTAGAACACAGGGAAGGATCTCTGATGAAAGGTTAACCTCACTGATAGCTGTATAAATTATATAAATACACACATAACTCTAATGAGAGTAACTTTTGAATGCCTTAATAATTTTGACAATCCACTTCAAAGTCTTGTCCAGGAAACAGAACATTTTTTCAGTGATTTCTAATTTCTTGTCACAATTTCACTATTTTGCAGAATTTCTGTCATTCTTAAGGTAAGAAATATGACTTGTGTGTGTCCAGGTGGCACCTGGGGTGGTGTTAAATTCCCATGTGCTCATGCTGGTCTCACAGTCATTCCCCAGTTACAGACATGCAGCATTTAAATTCTGACTATTTAAATTCTCCACCATGAACACACAGAAATAAAATTCTACAAGAATTTTATGTGTCTTCATTGTCTGACAGTGACCTAAGCAATCAGTGTTATAAACCCAGTAAAGCCACCAGAAGAGAATTGTAAGGTGGCAGAAAAAACAATTACAAAGTGGGGAGTGCAATAATGCAGCACATGGAGGGGAAAAGGCCTTCCATTAGAAGATCACAGAGGTTTTTTTGTTTTTTTGGTTTTTTTTTTTTTCCCCAAGGATTGATTGCATTTGGAACAGCAGTGGGTTCCTCCCTACATGACCACATTTCAATATCATATTAGCAGCCTCCACAAACTCCCAGGCCACTGAGGTTTACAGGGAGTCAAGGGCACAGTTTGGGTGAGGAGAAACTGGAATAAACTGTTTGAGCTGGAATAAAGGCTGATCCTCTTTCTTTTTTTTTTTTTTTCCTCATTCCTGAAAGCACATGATTTCAGATAACCTGGGAGCATCCACTGGGCCAGGCTGGAAGCAGGCAGACCTGAGCAGCACCATTCCAAGGCAGGCACTGTCCAGCACAGACTGCATGTTTCAATTAATTAACCCCTGGCCACCATTAATAGCAGAGCCCTGAAAACAAGGAATTCTGCCTAAACAACAACAAAAATCATCCTTGGATAATCACATAAATCCTAAAACCAGCCAGAATCTCCACTAAACGCCTGCTGCTGCAGAGTGATGCCCTGCAAGTCTCTGTCTCAGGGAGAAGGGGAGACCTCCTCCCTGGAATGGGCAACAGCATATGCTTTATGCAGCCAGGGATTTCATCAAATTAACCTGCTTGTTCAAATTACAGGGGAGGGAACAGCAGAAAAAAAAAAATTAAAAAAGGCATCTGAATGGAAGCACAGCAGCTGAGCTGAAAGCTCTGGCCACTTATTTAAATAAGCAGTTGCAGCTAATGCAGGCCCCTGGTGCTTTCAAATAGCTTTTTGTGTGCCCCAGAAACACCTGTCTCTCCCTCTCTAATTGTGCCTTTTAAAAAAAATAAAAACAGAAGAAATAGTGCTTGGATTGCTGTGGGTGCCTCTTTTCAATCCAGCCTGCCAAGGACAGGATCACTCACAGAGCTCTTCACTGCCCAGTGCCTTTCAGAGCCAGGCCTGCAGGTACAAGTTTCTCCCCTAGATATGAAAAGGAACAACATTCAGTCTTTACCCCAGATGCAAGCTGGAAAACCTACAGAGAAACGGGACTTTGCACATAAACTGAAATACATGGACCTTCTTCTGGCTCTCTGAAATATGGTTGGGAAGAGGGAGCTTGTAATGAGGTTGGTATTCCTTTCAGCATCCCCCCTTTCTGAGCAGAGTTTTATTGTCATTTTATTTTTTTAAAATATCCCTTTGTCCTTTCATTCTGACACTGCATTTTCTGCCATACAGATGCCAAACTGTATGATTGCACCTGCCAATCCAGAAATTGCACATTATGAAAGAAAGGCATAAAGTTAAAGGAAAGTCTTAAAAATAGGACACTAGAGAGACACTAAGGTGACCTAAATTCCCATCTCTCCTCCCTGTTTCCTTGAATCACAGCCCTCATGTTCAGGTAAAGACTAAAAACTCCTTAAGGCTGCTCTGGGCTTGGTCCATGGCCTGGAGGTGGAAATGTGTCTGGAAATGAGCTATCAAAGGGCTTCCCTCACTGCAGCAGTTCATTACTGCTCGTGGAGTGCTCTCAGCTACTATAACATGATGGGCTACACAAGTGCCTAGATTAATTATAAACAAAATTATCTCCTGGAAAGCCCAGTGCTACTTCCTATTACTCAGGTTTAAAAACTCATTTACTTCATCCACTTTTTCTTTGTTTGCTTCTCCAGGACTTTTCCACCTTTTTCAAATTTTTTTTTCCCTCTATCTACTACTCGGACTAAGGCTATAAAATTCTGTTAATATTCCATGTTCTCAGCTTGTCTCCAGGTCCTCATGTCCAAGCTTTTCAAGGCAATATTTCCTTTTCAGAGGGCAGCCTTGCTGCAAACAGCATGTGTCACTCTTGTTGGGTTAAATGCTTTTAAATAAATCATTCCTGCATCCTAATTGCTTCCTGGCGGTTTCCAGAAGAACCTCTTTACCTCTTGCTGTTCTCTTAATCTGCCACCTCCCCTACACCTGCTCAGGCTTTGCTAACAGCTCCAGTCAATTCCCAGGGCAGATGGCTGAGAATCAAGAATTAAACCTCAGCTAATTTCCGAGTCGAGGGCGAGCTTTCATCCAGCGAGGCAGCAAGCTGACTTATTGATCTGCAATTCTCTCCCCCTCACCATTTACAAACAGATTTTCAGCTTGTCTCAATTCACCTTTTTACTGCAAACAGGCACCTTTGCCACACCTTGACATCCTGTTGATTAGCACTGGGTAGGGATCACAGAATCACAGGATCTGCTGAGTTGGGAGGGATGCACAAAGATCATGGGGTCCAACTCCACGCACAGAACACCCAAAAAATCACACTTTGTGTCTGAGAGAATTGTCTAAACTCTGTCAGGCTTGGGGCTGTGACCACTTTCCTAGGCAGCCTGCTAAGGATTCCTGTGAATTTTGGGGATCACATGATGTGACTTGATCAGACAAAGCTTGGCCAAGTCCCAAGGGCTCCCCCAGCAGTGGCTGTGCAGGTGTGGATGCCTTGAGAAGTCTGGTGCTTCTGTTATGATTGAAAGCAAAACAATCTCTTTATCATCCACTCTGTTCTGCTTCTCATCCAGATGCTGTGTGGAGACAGCCTGGATTTAGGGCAGCTGGAGAGGAAAGACTTTCTCCCCTAAAAAAGATCTCCAAAGCCCCTCATGTTTCATCCCAGGGAGCCTTCCTGATGCTGAATGCTGTAGTCAGCAGTGGACTTGGTTATTATTTGTTATGTGAAGACTGTGGGCACAGTGATTCCTGACAGAACATTTCCCTGGGGCTCAGCCCCACAGACTCTACTGCATTTCCATCCCAGCTGGTGGGTGCTGAGGTGCTGAGGTAAAGGCAAGTTTCTTTCTGGACAGAAAAAACAAAAAATCCCAACAAAAGCCCCAAACCAAAACCCCAAAAAACCCCAAAACCCCAAACTAAAACACAAAAAACCCCCAAAACCCCAAAACAAACAGACCAAACCAAACAAGCAAGGAAAAAAAAAGAAAAAAAAATTAAAAAAGAGAAAAATCTGTTTGTGTTGCCACCTCAAGGTGCTGTTCTGGATTTGCTTGTTTCCCTAAAGCATTTATTTAATCACATGTTTCAAATCAATATGAAAAAATACCTAACTGTTGTGAGAAACATGAAAGTCTTAGCTTGAAAATCAGCTCAGTTTAGTTGTGTTCTTGAACCTGGTTGATCCTGAATTGTATTGAACATGCCCATATTGTACTAAATATGCCAGAATGGAGAGAGACTCTGAAGAATTGTAGGATCCCTGACTTTTGCCAGGAAGGAATGGTACAAGTGGCAGTACATACCAAAAGCAGGAATGTTAATCTTTATTTGCCTTAGCACAAACATCCCAAAGTCAGCCACATCAGAGCAGAAAGTCTGCACAAAATCTCTACACAACCAAGGCACAGCTTTCAAGTTTTATCCCAATTCCTCTCATCTCTCCCTCACTAGTAAAGAATCCCTGTCCCTCTGCAGGCTGATTCTATCCCCTCATTTCTTCCTTTTCCCTCCTCCTCAGGAGGAGCCTCTTGAGCTGCCCCTGACCATCCTGCATGGTGAGATGATGTTTTTTTGGTCTGCAAGTTAGGGTTTCAAAGGTGCTGGTCATCAGGGAGAGGAACTGTGGGACAATCCCTCATCCTCCTCTGTCCCTGGAGAGTTTGGGAGATTCTGGACTGTTCAATACAGTCAGTGTGTCTCTCCCAGCTCAGCTCTTCCATGCAAGGGAGAACATGCCCTGATAGAAAGGGCCAAGCAAGCTGCATGCAAGATCTCCAGGATTTTATTAATTATTTTCATTTTAAGCATTGTGTCCTAAAAAAGTACATTGAAATGTGCTCCATCTTTAAATAACTCAGAGAAATTAAAATGTTTGGTAAATCAGCAAAATCGGAGTGGAGATGGGTTTTTTACAGCACTCTTGAAAGTTGAAAATCTGCTTCAGTAACTGAAATTCTTCAGCATTTGCAGTAATTATTTATCTCCCAACCACTGTGCAAGGTGCAGGCAGATGGTGAACTAGGCTTACTGTGGACTTTTCTCCTCACCTCTGTTTTCCACCCCTTTTCCTGCAGCTGCAGCATGTTTCGTCCTGCTGAGCCTTGTCTGAAACTCAGCTTGTGCTTCCCCTTGGCAAAGCCTGGCTTCTCCCCTTTTAGCATCCATGTGGTCATGAACATGAGGTGCAAACCAAGATAAGACCAGACATTTGGATGTTTTTGCATGTGCTGTGCTGAGATAAAGTGTGGGGTGGCAGAAGGGAGATTTACAGCCTGGGCTGACCTGCTAACACACATTAAAACCACCTATCTTCATGCAGATTTTTTCTATTCACTTATCCTCAATTAGCCAATATGTACTAAAAGAGCATTTTTTCCCTCTTTCCTTCTTTCTTTTTCTTTTTTATTTTTTCTCTTCATAACCAGGCTCCCTGGCTTCTGGAGAGGGAATCTCACTCCTGTTGGTTATCTGGGAGGTTTATGCCATCAGAGAGGCTCAGAAGAATGTGCACTGCGACAAGTTCAAAAATCCCACGTGTGCATTCGCTTTGAGGAACTGGCAGAAAGCTAGTCAAAAACTGAACTCTGAAGTTATAATACCCTGTTGTGCCCATGGACTTTTGACAGCTCACAGAGAACACTAATAAGTTCTCTCTTAAGATGCTGCTCCAAGTGACAAGACATATTATATTTAATTTGCCTTGGCTGTATTTTTGTCATTCTGCTCCTGTGTGCTTTTCTGAACAGAAACTAGACAAAACTCACAAGCTCTTAGGGTAATGTCCCAAGAATACAAATTGGATTTCAGTGTGTTTGGGAGCGACTCATTACAGCAGATTGTGTAATTACTGGTACAGCAAACAGAAATCACCTTGTTAATCAACAGGGAATACAGATGGAGAAAAACAATTAAAGTAATCATAAGCCATCAATATTTACTTCACACAGCAAGTTTTTAATTGTCACTTAAAGACAATCCGACACAAGGGCATAATTCAATTCAATTCAATTCAATTTTAACTTGGGAGAGAAAGGCTGTTTTAAAATGTTCATCTCAGATTCAAGGATTATTAGCTGCTTCTTAACTTGTCTGACAGTGAAGTATTTGAAGCAGAAATCTTAGAGCAAGTGCTTTCCAGGAACTCTCTTGGAAAATGTAATACTTTTATTTTTGTTTAAGTGTTCAGGGAAAGTGATGGTGCACTTAATGCCTGGACATCCACGAGTAGATCTCAAACAAGCAAACAGGAAATTTGGCAGCAAACAGGAAATTTGGAAAGCTGCTCAGTGGGGAATACAAATCTCTAGTTACCAACTCAGCAGCCCCAGGCAAACACCAGAAACATGCTGTGTTAGAACCACTCACAAAAGTTATTGAGGAGAGTGAAAAATACATATAATTTCATTTCCATAAGAGCATCTACAAAATCCTGCCTAGTGGATTTGTTTTTTAATAACTTTTTTGATATACCTGGCCTTCAAATCCATTGCCGAGCCACGCTCGGGCTGTTCTGCAGACAGATCTACAACCCAAAACTCTTGTGAACCTCTGCCTCCATGGCAGGGGAGATGGAAAAGGGATGAAAAGAACAATCTTCATCCCTGGTGACCCAGCTGGAGAGAAACTAGTGGGGCATCAGGGCAAAACCTGAGAATTAGAGATGTTCTCCCCTCCCTGCTGCAGGACACAGTGCAAGGACCACGCATTGCTGGAGGGGAAGGAGGCTGCCAGCATCCCTGACAAAGCAATTGTTTAAGAAAATAGCTTTCTCTGCGTGTGAAGACCTGAAAGACAGAATAATCTCGGAAAGAATTGGTGGAGAAACCCTCATCTCCCCTCATCTCTGAAATCAGAACGAGACAATCAGGCTTGGTTTTTGTAAGCCTGAATTGGGACTAACATTTGGTCAATTAAATTGAACTCAAAAGCTGCAATGGAGATGATGGATTTGTGATAATGGACTTTCGTGGAGTGATGACATTAGTCCAGGTTTAAGAGGATTTCTCTGTGAATGCCACAGGCAATGAAACTTGGCTGTGACTTTTTTTCCTGAGCCTTCTTACTAACCAGTTGGGACTTCACACCTCTTTCCCATGAGCTTTCTCTGAGAGCTTCTCTGGGGTTCCAGCCTCTCACCTCTGCCTTCAGTGCACGAGTGAAGAAGCTGTTGACTGCAACACCTCCTGACTGAATGATGCTAAGCCCCAGACTGATGTCTTTCCCAAAGTGACCATGCAAAGGAACAATCCATCCACTGTCAGCAGAGACTGGGACATAGCTCAGCATTAATTGGCTGAAGCTCAAGCTAGATAAGCTCAAGATAATATTTATAGGTCAGAGGAAACAATTGAAAGGAACATCAAGCACGACACCAGCGTGCACAGCTGGTGGAGTCTCTCTGCTCCTCGTTTCAAAGCCCAGCTCTGCTTTTGCAGGACAGCCTGGTGGAGAGCAGCTCCCACAAACAAAACATTCACTTTGGGTGCCACTCCCCTCCAGCCCTGGCCAAGTTCAGACTCCTCGCTTAATCTGCTTTGTCCAAAGGGGTTTGATTGCATGGATGCCTGGAAAATATCTGTTCTTTGTGGAAATACTCACCCATGCATCCTAGGAAAGAGGACTGTGCATGAATGTCATTCCTGATGGTGATATTGATGTCTGTCTACGCTTCCATCTGTCTGCACAGACAGACTACACTCTGCCTTTCCCCCAAGTGAAAAGAGCTGTGGTTGAGTGCTCACCACTGCAGTTCATGAGCACAGAGAGCTGATATTTGCAGTGTAGAAGGACCTTACTCTGAGCAGTACACTTCTTTCTTGCAGGGTAACTTGCACAGATGTACATTGATGCTTGTTCGACTTCCAGCAGACACTTAAGGCATCTTTCCCAGGTGGCCTGACTGAAATGAGCCTGCATTTTTGGTTTGATTAACCCTTTCTCTTTCCTCCCAAAGAAATCTGGAGCAGAGTGGTTGATAGGACATTATTGTATTGCAGTGTGAAAGCACTCTCTGCTACAGAAGCACTCTTCTTTGAGATGCTGAGAAGCCCATTACCAGAGATCATCCTTTAGGGATTCTACATCCAGCAAAAATAGCTCAGTTTGTGGATTACTCTGTGCTTTGATGTTTAGGCATTGCAAAACAGAATTTTCCTTAGTAATCCACAACTGTCAAATGGAGCCTCTGCTGTTTCACTGGCCCAAATCAGTGTCAAAGGTCTTTCACAAGGCAGGATATATAGAAAAAAAATAAATTTCAGCAGCAATATGCTTATCACCTCTCTGGGTTCAAATCCCATTTAGAAATAGTGAATACTTGCAAATTTTGAGCCAGTTTTATGAATTATTCAAAATAGAAAATAGATTCAGAGTTGCAGTTGTACAATGAGAAGACACAGATGAGAGATGGTTTCACATGTCCAATCAAAAATCGACCATCGCAGCTTGAATTTTGAATACTGATACCAAACCACTAATGAATAATTTGCAGATCAGGAATTTTTAAGTGAATAATTTTAAACAAATAAATTTGAGAAAATCAGACAAGTGGTTCATCTGCTTCTTTTGGAGCAGCTAATTCACCCATTCACTCCCTTCTGCAGCTCAGTTGCTGTGATTTGGTTCTCAAAGGACCAAAAAGAAAATGTAAATTGGAATAAAAAGTGTGCTAGAAAAATTATAGGATATTACTGTGCCAATTCAGAGTGGCAGGGTTAGCAATAGGGTAGGAGAAAAGCATCTGTTAAACCTGCTAAAAATATAGCACCAGGTTCTCATAATCTGCACTGGGAAAATATTTTTAAGAAAAGAATAGTGCAGGGGGAAAAGATTTATTCACTGAGAACTTTAAAGAGCAAGTGATGGCCTAGAGTCAATCAGCAACCAAAACAACTCCAGGGTGGAGCAACTTTTTGGTTGGACTGGGAGCTTGCAAAATGAACATTTAAATGTGGGTGGAACATATAAACGTGGGTTGAGAAAATAAAACATTCTGGGTCAGTAAGAAGGCTCTGGGGTTTATTTTCTGGGGACCAGGGGAGTCCCAGGGCCAGTGTCCCCCCTGTTCTACGCCATAGGTGCTCAGATTTGTGGCAGGGGACAGTGAAGCCCCTTTCCCAGGCCATCTGTGGCTGCTTCTCCAATCTGTCATTATAAACTTCACCATTAAAAGGCAAACATGCACCTAATTTACGTTTGGACTTTGTGTTCTTGCATGCCTTCTGTCCCAAGGGGGGTTTGCACACAGAGGACAGAATTTAGTTTAGTTTGTGGTTTACTCTCCTTGGTGTTAATGAGATGTAATTGTATTCCATGTGTAACTAGTTCCAAACTGCCTCAGTGAATTGATCCTGCACGCTGCTGCTCCCATCAGAAAGACATCTACTCATGGTTGTGACAATATTCATCCCTCATCCAGCCCTTCTAGTCTTCAGAAGCTCACTGAAACACAACAAATTCCTGGAAGCCCATCCAGTACTTTAGGTGAGTCCTATTAGTCCCGTTTTGGAGATGGAGAAACGAGAAAAGAAAAGCTGTGTCACCTAAATCACAGTAAGAACAGTTTTCAGAGCTGGGCTATAACTTAGAACAGGTGGATTCCAATTTTGTGGTTAAATAATTAAACCAGGCCTTCCTCTTCTGCTGGAGCTAATCTGAGAAAAATGAGTGCCTTCCCTTTAAAAGGTTTCTAAGCATATATGCAAAGAAGAATTTATGACCTCCAATTTATGTAAAGAATTTCGTTTTCATAAATCAATTTATTAAAGCTCTGGAGAAGCTTCCAAAGGCTCTGATCCAGCAGTGCACTTAAACATGACCATAACTTCAAACAAGCAAATTGTCCCATTGAAGTGCTCTCCTGGGCTGGGGCCAAAGAAAGTGCAGCTCTTCCCTCGAGTCAAGGTTCAGATGTAAAATGGGGAAAAATAATTTCTCTGAAGTTTAATATATTACATAATCATGGCAAAGCTCTGCCAGCCTCCCACATTAATACCTCAAGGTAATAAGAAATGGCCTCAGGGAGATTACTGCCTCCTCATTGATACACTGAGATGAAATGTTAGACTTCATCTGGAGGACGTGGTGTTGCTGACTTTTCCCAGATCTGGCAGATCCCACATCAATTCAAAGTGAATCTTTGAAGGAGCCAAATCTGGTACTAGCAACTCCCCTGGGGCACGAGCTTCCTTTTGTTCAGACTTCTAAGGATTATCCTTAAATCAGTAGAAGTGAGCGTGGCGGTATTTCAAGGCTTTGGAGTATTTTGCAATGTTTTGTAGTAGTGAAGACACTTTGCCAGGAGGACTTTTCACACCTTCTTCTGGACTCCTGCACTGGTAAATATTTGGGAGCCAGTACTGAACATACTGTCACACACTGCTGGCAGCCTGGCCGAGGAGCTCCGCCAAGGACGGCTCCTCTAATCTGCTGAAAACTTGTGTGTCCAGGTCATGTGCAGAGCAGGCTGAGGTGACTGGACTTGTGCTAGCTGGGAGTGTGGAATGAGATGTTAAATGCTGAAAGAAAGGGAGAATTCCTGGGGATGGGAAGGGAACGTGCCTCAGATTAGCAGGGTGACACATCTACGTCACCGCTGACGGCGTTCCTGTTTGCTTTGGGGATGCAGTTACACATCCAAATCTCCTTTGCTTTGGGGATGCAGTTACACATCCAAACCTCCTTTGCTTTGAGGATGCAGTTACACATCCAAACCTCCTTTGCTTTGGGGATGCAGTTACACATCCAAACCTCCTTTGCTTTGGGCATGCACAGTTACACATCCAAACCTCCTTTGGTTTGGGGATGCACAGTTACACATCCAAACCTCCTTTGCTTTGGGGATGCACAGTTACACATCCAAACCTCCTTTGGTTTGGGGATGCACAGTTACACATCCAAACCTCCTTTGCTTTGGGGATGCACAGTTACACATCCAAACCTCCTTTGCTTTGGGGATGCACAGTTACACATCCAAACCTCCTTTGCTTTGGGGATGCAGTTACACATCCAAATCTCCTTTGGTTTGGGGATGCACAGTTACACATCCAAACCTCCTTTGCTTTGGGGATGCACAGTTACACATCCAAACCTCCTTTGCTTTGGGGATGCAGTTACACATCCAAATCTCCTTTGGTTTGGGGATGCACAGTTACACATCCAAACCTCCTTTGCTTTGGGGATGCACAGTTACACATCCAAACCTCCTTTGCTTTGGGGATGCACAGTCACACATCCAAATCTCCTTTGCTTTGGGGATGCACAGTCACACATCCAAACCTCCTTTGGGCTCTGCCTCAGGTTGATGCTCAGAATCAGAATCAGCTCTTATTTCACAGATGCAAAGCTGCCAAACTTAGCAGCCCTTTCCTACCACCCACCAAATCCAACACAAGAAGTGTTGCAGTCCCAAAATGATACTCACATCTACAATGAGGAAGTCCAGCCAGCACCAGGCATTGGTGAAATACTTCTTGAAGCCATAAGCCACCCACTTCAGGAGCATCTCCAAGACAAAGATGTAAGTGAATACTTTGTCTGCATATTCCAGCATGGTTTTTATGTTTTTTCGATCTTCAAGGTAAATATCTTCAAAGGCCTGGAAGTACAAAGGATTGGTTAATAACTGCTCCTGAGCCCTGTTGGGAAGCATGGATTTTGCACTGCAGGTCAATATTTGATAAAAAAATCACGTACAGTCTGTGATTCCTGATATATTTTGACATTACAATTAAAGAGTGTTCAGGCACAAACATGACTGACCCTGACCTAAAAGAGATCTGTTCAGCTTTCTCCTACCATGGACACAGGCTTGGCTATCTCTCTCCAGTCTCTACTGGCTGGACATCCTTCAAGTGCAGGAAGAGCTTCTACACCCTGAATTTGCAGCGTGAATCCATGAGCAGAGTGCCACCCCAAAATGCCCAGATTTATCCTGCCTCATCTTCTGCTGGCTGTGCCAATGCTCCCCAGGCACCTCAGATGTCCCAGGGCACAGGATGTCTATATTTAGGAGGCAGAATATGACCCTTGCATTTAGCCAAATAGATCTTATTGCTAATGATGACAAATTGCCTTATTAACCTGCCTGTGTTATGGAGTACTGGAGTTCCCTGGCTTCTGTTCAGCCATCACATTTCAGGTGGCTACAGCTCTCTGCCTCAAGAAATGCTCATTATTATTCACTTAGAAGAACAATAATGTTTTAAAGGTCAAGGTATCTATCTCCCCATCTCATCTGTCTCTCCAGCCAATCTCATGCAGAGCATTATGAAAAGACTTTCAGTGTCTGTATCAAATACGAGCAACTGAATAACCCTTTTAAAATATTTAAGATCTAAAGCAATATGCCTCCCAAAAGAAAGAAAATAAAGATGTCTCATAATTTAGCCTTCACTTTATAATTTAAGTCAAATAAAAGGCAGGATCCTGGTGTCAGGTTTGCCAATATAAAGCCTGTTTTGGGGCTTCTAACTCAAATTATGGTCTGCTTCCCCAGCTGCTTTTTCCACTGCTGTTACACAAGCTACTCTCAAGTCCCTGTAACCTGGATAACCCAAGCTGTGACATATTACTCTCATCCCATCGTGTGACCCAGAGCACTTGGCAGCAAGAAACATAATTTGAGAGGGTCTGTGCTAATCATCTGAATTATCTGCATTTACATATTTCCAGATCTGTAGCTACTTTCTGAGAAGCTTCAAAAAGTTAGCAAACACCCAGTGCCTGGAGATACAAGAAGTGTGGTACTTGTCACTCAGGCAGTCACACTGCTCTTTTGCCTGCCAGGGAACAGTAATTAAACTGACAAGAAAGATTTGGCAGCCCGTGCTTGTCCATTTGTCCCCACACTTTGGGGTGACGTTTTCGCTGCAACCCTGTCTCCTATCTTGCCTTCAAAAATGATATTTCAAGGGTGTGAAAGAGCTGTTGGAGAAAGCCTGAAAACAATGCACAGATTGGAGTTTATCACTTCTCCTAGGGGCTCACTCACTTTGTCAGATGACTTGCTGTACTTTGCAATTACTGCAAAAATAACAACAAACCATTTAAAGTGATTTCCTCCTCTCCCTCCTTTGCTCTCCCTACTTTCTACTAACTTGTCCAAAAGTACATTGTGTTTTGTCTACTAAAAGCACACTGTGAGTCAGGAAGCAGCTTATTAAGGGATGAAAAATGTGCTACCTGCACACTTCTGTACTTCTGGACAAGCTATGGATATTACCCAAATAACAAAATTCTGGTGCTTTGCATTTTTTCACTGTGACATCGCATGAAACCTCTGACATATCAAGAAGGGATTTTTTTTTTCTGCTTTGCTTTGTGTGTTAAAAAAGAGTTAAGCAGGATACCCGCAGTGTTATCCAAAATTACTATTAAAATGTAGGCTTCCAGTTTGGGTGTTTATGGCTTAAAATCTTAAGAAAGGTTTTGGATCTTCTGTAGTGAGTTAAAGATGTATCTTGATGATTTAACCATATACATATATATATATATATTGGCTTTAAGCTATATATAGCCCTTCTCCTTTAAGATCTTAGGGTGTCCCAGAGATGCAGGCAGATGAGCTCAGTTTTTGGAAGAGAGCAACCCAGAACACCAGGAAAAAAAAATTGAGTGTTGCCTCCAACATCTCCAGTCCAAATACTGAAGCACGGTGCTGATATGTGAGAAAATGCAGGATAATTTGCCCTTATACAGAACTGCATTGGATAAATTGAAAGTCGTGAAAACTAAATGAATGCATGCAATTTAAATTAAATGAGCTTTATATTGCAGTCTTCAGTTATCTAAGGCACTTTTAATTACATATGTAAGGAAGTGTATTCATCTAAAGCATATTATAGCAAGCGACATTCCCCCTCTAAAATGTGTTCAGAAATTAACATTCTGATGCTCAAGCTGGTGCAAAAACTGTCAGAGTCCATTCATTTCAGCAAAGCTGTGACAATTTTCAGAAGTCTACTATTTACCCAAATTTTTCAGCCTCTTATTTTTCATAATAAAATAAAACCCCCTAGGTGACATTTCAGCCTATGCCTGGCGGACCAGGAGAACAGTTAATTTCTCTCCTTTTTTGCACCAACGTTTATGTTATTTCCACCTTCTTCTCTCCCTTCAGAGAGTTTCTCTAAGCTACATAAACTCAGCAGTTCTGTGTTTTTTCCTCTTTTTTTTTTAGGCCACTGATAATTTGTGTTGCTCTTCTCTGGAGTTTCTTCAATTAGCCCATGTCTTTCCCAAAGTGCAGTGCCCAGAGCTGAAGCCAGTGCTCCAGCTGAGGCCTCCTTGATGCCAACTGGAGTGGAAGAACAGGATAATTTATACAGCCCAGTGGGGTGGTGGGCTTCTGTGCAGGGCTGTGATGGAGTTTATTCTGTTTGTTGCCTGCTCCCTCTCCAGTTAATTTCAGTAAATCTGCTCCCTTACAGCCATCTTTCACCATACCTGGTAAGGGGAAGCAGGCACCTTTTTGTTTGCCTTACTGCTTAAGGTGGATTCACCCACTTGGCTGAAGTCAATCCTGACCTCAGGAAATGCATGGATAACCTGTGCAAACATGGCACTGCCTCCAAATTTAATAAGTGTATGTCTTACTCCATTACAAAGGAGATCACCACCAGACTGAAGCCTGGAGAACTCTTGATACATCTCTGCTCTAGGTCAGGATAAGAGCCTGGGAGAAATCCCACCAATTCCAGGGACATTCCTGACATGCAAAAGAGAAATATAAAAACATCCCTGTGAAGAGCCCCGGGCTGAAAAGGCACAGAGGATAATTCCAGAATGCAGTGGGATGTCAGGAGGAGAGGATCCCCTGTCAGAGTGCTGGGCAGTGACCATCCAGTGTCCACACACACACAAATTCACCTGGACACAAACAGGACATGTGCAGGGAAGGTACTGAGTGTTAACCTAAGGTGTATTCAAAACAGGAATACACGCACCCACTAGCTCCATGGGTAGCACTGATTCAGTGCCTTCTGTGTCTTTTATAATTTTGATTAGCTGGTTACAGAATGTGCTAAAAAAAAATAGAAGAAAAGAGAAAAAACAAAGCCACCCCTGGAGCAAAATGCAAACCTCCAGATGGGAGCTCTCATGGAGAAGCAGCTATGGGATGTTGAAGCAGCAATGCTGGCAAACTTCCTCACACAGACTTCCTCCAGGATTTTCTTTTCAAAACATGTGCAAGTCAGAATTTTATGTCACACCAGAAGAAAGTTCCCCACCATATGGTAAAGGCAGGTGAAAGCAGAAAAGCTGACAACCTGTTTTAGCCCCAGACTAAACGCTCTGCTTTGAGAAATGACCACCAAGGGTTCATAAGACCTTAGAGACAGCTGAACTGGAGAACACTGGGACCCCTGCCCACTCTTTAGCAGTTAGGAAATGCTGTCACATTTACCAGGGCTCCACTGCTCAGCAGGATCATGAAGATGATGAACGTTTCAAACCAGTTGTGCTCCACGATTCTGTAGCAGGTCTTTCGCAGCCTCCACCAAATTTTGCCTGGAAATTTTGTGATGTCCACTGAACAGCATGGGAAGAATCGCACACAGACTGTAAGAAATAAAACAAAAACAAAGGAATTGTTAAAAAAAAAGCCCATTTAATTCTTAAAGGTGCAATACAAAGCTGCTAAAGAAAATTTCTTTTAGCAATAGACTGCTGCACAGTGTCTTTCCTCCCTCTTGTTTCTCACAAAACCTCTCTGCTCTGCCTTCCATTTCCCTCTCTCACTTCTCTATTAAAAACATTCAAAATCACTTAAAATCTGTCCCAGGGAGTTCTCCCAATGATTTTTGTGATACAGAATATATTGGCCATGAGTCACCAGTGCCCTAGGTCATTCAAAAAGTGTTAGCTGAGCTCAGGCAGCACTTCTGATTAGGACTAATAACTCTAGGAGGTTATTAGTGATAGCTTCCACATCCTTTTGAATGGAGGAAGGTTATTTTCTTGCTAGTACAATACCACTGGAATTACTGATTAAAAGTGGCAATCTGATGAAAGAGAGATGATGAGAGGAGGTGCTACAGTGCAGATGGGACCAATGTGCTGAAGAGACTCAGGCGGCAAAAGCAGGAGCAGATTTTGATCTCTTGGACTCTCATTAGCTTAAATAAGGCATTAGAACAATCTTGGAATTATACTGAGGCAGTTAAATCCCCTTTGATGTCACAGAAATTTAGATATCTGCTCCATAGCAGGATCCCCAATGATGCTTTGTAGCACTTTCTGACCTCAGTGACAAATAGTGTGTGATAGCTAAATGCTGTGCTGGTAATGGGGCCCACATAAGGATTTCTGATAGGCAAGACCACGGCCATTTTTCGTTTCCTTAGCAACACTCATTTGTTGTAGCAAAAAGATATTGGCATTGGTAACAGACAGATCCATCTCTCCCACTTCAAAAACACTATGCGCATTGCCTTGTGCTGGGCAAGAACTTAAAATGGTGTGAGAGAACCCTGGGAGCCAGGAATTGTCCTGGCCAGTCAGTCTTACACCAGATAATCTGACTCAAACGTCACATTTGCTGATGAGAACGACCCTCAGAAACTATTTTATTTTCAAAAGACAAGCTTCTTACCCTACATTTATTCCACGTGTTGTATAGGAAGAGACTTAACTACGCAGGTTTATCGGACTCGTTGTGAGAAAAAAAGCCACAGGCCAACTGCTTTTATAGCTGGAAGGTGGCCAAGGCCACCAACATGCCTTGAAACACAGAGCCACTGGTCAGAAGTGACAGGGGAGGATGTCTTACACAGTGATGCAATGCAGTGTTCTTGTGAGTAGAAATAATATTTAGGGGAGGCAGCCTGGGGAGGAAAGAGGGCGAGTGCCAAGGTCACAGAGAGAGCAGATGTTGCTAATTCAAGGTGGCACAACTGGGGTGCCTGGGCTGGATTGAGTGCAGCTCCTGGGATGCCAGGATTCCCAAGCAGCTGGAAGTGGGGCTGTGCTGGCAGAGGGCCCTGCCAGGAGGAAGAGAACTGCTAAGTCTGCTCTAAGTGGTGCTCCTGGCATTTTCTGTGAGTTTTTGTTATCCCAGGTCCCTCCTATGCAGAAGCAGAACTGTAGGATCTTTCATAGAGGCACTGCTCCCACAACTTTTCCCCTCACATTTCTGAGATTTTGGTTAGGTGTGGGCCCTTGGCTGTGCTAGGTTTTGGTGTGGGACTAAAAGGACAGTAACCATTTACATAGAGGTTATCAGAGCACTTTACTTATTCTCTAACTGCCTGCATCACACAGACCCACAGCATCTCCCATTTTATCACTGCATTCTGGAACTCAGGGAAATTCTGGGCTCAGTTGAAATTTTTCAAACTTTTTTAGAAAGGCATAATACTGGGAGAAGATGGAAATGTAAGAACTAGCTCTCTGTCTCTTTGTAGGTCAGGTACCACTTCAGCAAAGGCAAGAATTATCCTTCTAAGCACTTCAATCCCAAACACTAAAAAATCAAGGCAAGGGATAAAAGGACATCATGTTAGTCACTACTTTTTGTTAAAACCAGTACAATGATCACAGCTGGCAGTGCAAGTGGGTTTGGGTGTATTTTAGGAAGCAGGTACACAGAACAGACTTCAGAGAGCAGAGTCTCTGCTGAGAGAGGCCCATCAGGAGAATCCCACCAGCACAACGTGACCGAGGGCACAATCAGCTGCATCTCCCAGCAGTGCTGCCAGAAAACTCCTGCACTACTTCTCACCCACAGCCCACATGGTCATCACCACCTTTCAGGTGTCTGGCTCACACTCTGTGCTTATAATTCAGGGAGACTGCCCACCTCATTGTCACCCCAGCTCTGAACCAGGAAGATCAAAGGCTTGGGCTGAAATCCCTCACCTGTCAAATGAACGGCTTAATGAGCAGGCTGTTCACTCTGAAAGTGTGGATTTTTTGAGTTAAGCTGAAATCCCCCTTTGTACTGGAAGTAGCCACTGCTTGCAGTTGAATTAACTGCCCTTGCATCTATCTACTTCCCAAAACCAATTTCAATTTGCAAAAAAAATCAGCTTTTTTTCTTACTTAAAACATTTATACAGAAACTTTTCACTCTTCTCTCCTAAGTTTCTACCTAGATGGTTACTTGGCTTTTTAGTCTCTTAAACAAATGCTTAGGCCCAGCCAGTAACAGGCATGACCTGCTCTGCCATGCTCCTACAGAGTATAAATGCTCTGTAAATACTGTTGGAAAAGGTTAGAATCTCCCAGGAAGTGGTTTTCCCCACTGTAAGGTAATTGGATGAATCATTCCCTGGAGGAGTTCCACTACACAGGGAGCCTACATGATTACCTGAGCCCAGGCACAGCTAAAATTAGGGATCACCTTCACATTAGAAACTAATGAGCAGGGCACTGTGGGTTCTAAATTCACTTCATTTGTGATGGGAAATACTTACAACATGGTTAAACCAGGTTATTACTGATTCAGATGGCTTCCATCTGATAGTCTACAAGTACAGAGAGGTATTTTTAAAGACAGAAAGCCAGGTAGCACCACTAATTTTTTTTTAATGCTCTTTGATTGCTTTCATGCAATTTCAATCTGAAAAAAGAGTCCTAGTTACTGACAGTAATACCTTGAAAAATCCAAAATAGCTTATCAGATGAGTCAGCCTAAAATCACAGTGCTATTAAATCCCATGCTTTTGATTGGGCCCAATTCAGAAATGTTTAGACCAGATTCTGCTACAATTGCTAATGTCAAGTAGCATTTCCGTGAATAATTGTGCTGTCTGCAATTCAGATGAAATGCTGCTTTTAACCATTCATGGAGACAAAAAGGAAAGAAGAAAAAAAACCCGACCCCAAACAGGTCTTTTAATGAATTAGCAGAAACCTATTTCTATTTAAATTTTGTGATTTTCCTCCCTGACTGTTCTTTCATGCCTTCTGGACTCTCCCTAATGCTGGTAGCCTACTGCTCTGGTCATCTTGACCTAAGCTAACATGTTGAGTTAGAAACTTCACTTAACCAAACAGAAAAAGTTTACATGACCTTAGTCTGTGGTCTAGCACTTTGTTGGGGTTTTTTTCCCCCATTTCTGTGAAATCAAAATATCAAAATAATTTTGATGCATCTAAGGCATGACCTAGAGAGGATCTGAGCAATCCTAACTCCAGCTGCTTCTATAATAAGGCAGGTGGCCAGCAAAGCCCAGCTTTGGTGCACTTCCATCCACACGAAGGAGAACATTCATTAACACCTTTTATCACAGCAAGTGTCAAGACAGGAATTAAACCTCTGGCATTTCTTATGACAGTTACTCATCTTGCCTGGTCTAACAGATGTGTGCTACCCCACTGAAATCAGTTCTGGGAGGGATTAGGTTGTGCAGAAGACTCTCACCACCTTGTGATTTTGCCAGGGCTTTGTTTTGCCACTGTAATTCATGCTGGGCTGCATCATTTTTGGGAGCAGACTGACTCATTTCCACCATGGCCTTTTGGTTGGTACATTACTGCTCATCAGAACACAGAGCAGCGGAAGAAGTCCCCCCAAAGGGTTGAATTGTTTGCTGGTAAATCTGTGAAGCTGATCTGAGCTGCATCTGTGGTCAACTTGTCCAAGAACAATGTCTGTTTCCAATTGACATTTGGATATTTCACACCATTTCTCATAAAACAGAGGTCTATTTATCAAGAAATCTTTCCAAATGCATTAATACACCATGATACTATTTACTTTTTGGTCGTATTTCAAAACAAGGGAAAGAGTCCCTTCAGTTATTAAGGGTGTCCTATAGCACAATCACAAACTGAAGGTGAAAATATATCTTTAAAAAAAAAAGGAGAAGAAATTTAATACACAATGCATTCTGTGTAAATATTCCTTTTGTTCCATATTCACATTTTCTAGCCTGGTGCACTCAAATCATGGAGCTCTTAGACCTGATTGCATTACCTTGGTGCATTGGGAAAAAAAATCTCCTTGTAAATGTGGGAGTTATACTGCAAACCCTTCCTCCTCAATGCCTGACAGCCAAGCCTACTGATTTTAGGCTTATGGGCAAAGAATTTACAAATCCACTGCTTGTTCACACCAATATATATATTTAAATTTTCATAAAATTATTATTTTTGCTTTGGATGGATTGGGCTGCTGGTTCTCTCAATAAACCAGAAACACCAATTAATTTCTTCCATTCTGTTGTCCAGCAAATGTGGTACCTTGTGTTCAAACCACAGCAATTTTGTGAGTGCCTTTACACAAGAGTTCTCAATTATTGGGACGTTCATTTTCAGAACAAAACAGTATTTTTCTTAGCTTTGAATGCTGGGTACAGAATTGCTTGGTTTGACACAAAATACAGCTTCCTCAGAACGAACTCAAGCAGGCAGGTATTTGTAACAGGGGTTTTCTACATATACATTTATATATATATTTACATATATGCCAAGCTGGGTTTCTAATGACCAGTCTGGCTACCCGGGTATAAGGCACAAATAAGAGCAAACCCAACTGTAGCCCCTTTGAAAGACCACAACTCTCTCCCCGTGCTGAAGGGAACATGATCTCAGCAGACTCTTATTCAACCCTTTCCTCATCTTCTGGTCCCACTACTAACTCACTCAGGGGGTTGGAAGGGGATGACCTTTAAGGTCCCTTGCAACCTGAACCATTCCATGATTCTGTGACTGCACAGCTGGGTTTTATAGTGTGAAAGAGAGATTTACAATCACTGTCTTCTGTCTCCAGCATCTGGGTACCTGAGACACATCAAGAGATCTGAGATTTTACTTGTGTGCTACAACTGGGGGCTTCTAAGATATCTGACAAAACGACAGCCAGGTGTTTTTACCTTTCAAAGGGCTTATGAGAGTACATTTCTTGTTTATCTGCTGTTATTCTCCTCAAAACACATCATCTAGGAGGTCACAACAAATAGGAGTGTGACACCTTGGAGCAAAGGCAGTGGGCAGCCTGGCCTACCACTGATGTCATCCTTTGTGCTTTGAGTGAGGGGGTGGATGAGTTTTAAACCTAGAGGTCCTGTCCAACCTGTATTAATTTAATTCTGAATGCATACTAGGGCTGTAAGAGTCTTATGATGCCTGAAGATGTACACAACATAATGCCAGCATGCTGTTCCTGGTGGAAAAACACAGAGTATCTCAGGTATGACAACCAGAGGGAAGCGATACTTTAAAACTTGGGTTTGTTCCATGATTTTTTTCTAGGATGTTTGGCTTCGCTTGGTTTTACTCAGCCTTTAACAATCACCTGGTGGCAGTCCCTGTAACTCTGTTTAGATTTATTCCCTTTAGTGGTCTATTTTTTTTCTTCTCTTCCCTCTCTTGCTTCTAAACAGCCGCTATCCGTGGCGGGGAAGGGCAGGACGCAGATCCCACCACTAATCACAGCAACTTCACTTGAGCACGCGGCATTTCCCAGCTGACATTTGGGCCTTTTAGGAGCGATAATGGCTCCTAAAGATGGATAAACATCCCAAAGATGGTTCTGGGCGTCCTTGGTGTCACGAGTTGCCACCAACCACGCGGTGAGCAAGGTTGCTGGTTCCCGCATGACCCGCTGGTGACATTCCCTTGAAACCTCTGCCAGCGGGGAATTACGCCTAAGGACCTGGTGGAATCTTTCCCCTATTAGGGTCTGGGAGAGAGGAGTGTGCTGTGGCCCGAGGGCTCTCTTTGGATGACCTTCTGTGAGACACAGAAGACAATGTCCAAACAGGGAGTAAATTTTGCTGCAGACAACACATACCAATGGAGGTAACAGGACCGGAGTGTTGCAAGGCATCTGGAGGAAAAAGTACCCAAATAGCTGGCATTGGATAAATGTTCCTTTCCCATCAACTGGCAACCAGAAAGGGTCTCTCCATTTCTATCAGGTTTTTCCCAGCAATACTTGCTAGCTGCCAGGGCTGTGACCCTACCTTGCCTTCACATTTCCTGACCCAAGAATGTTCCCTGTTGACCCTAATCAAAGCTATTTTGAGATGATAACACATTAACAAGTCTCCCCAAGAAAAACGACCTATGGCTTATCTGGGTCACCCAACTCCCGGAAAACTGTGACCTCAGCAAACTTTCAGCAACTATTTCAAGAACATGCATTATCTTTGTTGCCTTTGTTATCTGAAAAAAAGGGGCCTGAATCTGGAACATATTTGTTCAGGACATAACCTATGCTGGATGTGTTTAGAAATGTCATAGTTTGAATTTAGATAGCTAAAGAAGTTAAGAAATTAACCCTTCCTCTCTTCCTCTTCTTTTTCACATAATTTCCTTCTTTCACAAATATTAACTTTCATACTCCCAAATATACCAAACAATATTGTTGCATCTCTATAAAAAGTCAGTAAAGGCAGCACTAGATAAACCTGTCCAGTGCATGCCCTTCAATATTTTCATTTTAGTAGTTTAAAGCCTTGTTATCTCAGCTAATTAGACTGCTGTTTGTTGGTTTTACTTGGCTTACTTGGTTTTTAGCTACCCTGAAGTGACAGCTGCATGAGGTTTAATTACAATAGTAAGTTTGGGCAAAAAATACTGGAAATATTTAATAGCAGTTGATTACAGGAAAACACTTTGTTTCCCTTCATAAATTAAACCTAATGTTAATGTCGTTGCTGTAAGAATCATTTGGACTTTCAGTTTATGGCAATTTGACTTGAAATTTTATGAGGGAATAATCACATGGCATTTGTGCATTTTTGCCAAATCCATGAGCAATGTGATCACATGTAGCTGAAACAGTGAACTCTGAAAAATGTGCACAGATAATCCATTCTGCATGGGAAAGGAGAGTAGATGTGTTGAGGAGGATGTCACCTGCACCTGCAGGTGTCTCTGGACAGGAGAGCAGGCTTCCTTCAATTCCCATTTAGAGCTCAAGGCTCAGCTGGCTGCCTCCTGGGAGAAGAGAAAAACACCTTGACTTGCACAGGCACTGGTGAGGAGCTAGAAGAGATTAGGAGTAAAAACAAAATGCAGGACCAGGGGTGCTCAGGAGGAAGGATGCAGGAGCCAGAACTTGGGTGGATGTAACCCAAGGCAAGCTTGGGGTTCAGCCCTCAGTGCCTTCATTTCTGCATTTCTCTGCTGCCAGAATGATCAGCAGGCTTCAAAGCTGGTTAAATACTTCCAGTGATCCATCTAGAAGAGCCCTGCTTGCTACCCTGCATCCCACAGACTGCTTCTCACTGACGAAGATCCAACAAATTGGGCTGGTTCCATTGTGGTCCTCCACCGTGAAATTTCAGGTAGGTCTGGTTATTTTAAGACAGACCAAACTACAGAGTGCTGCTGCTCTGGGAACATGTTGTGTGGGGCCTGCCTAGTTTCTTTTAAAAAACTGGATGGTGGTCGTGGCCAAGCACAGTTTCAGAATTTGTAAACTGGCATCTGGACATAACTGATCTCACAGCAGTGGCTTGTTTAAGCATCTATAACAAAATCACTTTGCAGGGCACAACAGAGATTGCTGCTCACCAGCCCCATTAAGAAATATATTGTGAAAGAATGAAAACACCAGATCTAATTTCTAAATGTTATTTCATGGGCCTGAATAGTTACACCATGCTTCCTTCCGTCAACTGCATTAATTTTTGGCTACTGCTTTTAAGCACAGCTGCCAAAAATATGTTTAGATCCTAGGGACATTTGTAAGCCCTGCAGGGCTCCCTTACCTCATTCAATCATCTTTCTCACAGATATAGAGATCCACATTTTTGCTGACTTCAGGGGCATTCATATACCCAGCAAATCATCTCTGTCTGATCCCATCTGAGCTGCTCTGGTTTTGTTTATAATAATGCTTGAATTTTCAAGGGACTACTCTTACATTCAGCTAACCCTGTTTTTCCCAACCCAGATTTACAGGAAAACAAAGAATTTGACTGAGATAATATTTGGAATAGAACTCACTCTGAGAAGAAATAACTTAGGATGTTATTCACTTTATATATTTATTTAAACATAGATCTTCTGATGTAGCTGGGTTTTAAATCTGTGTTTTGGAGCAGGCTGGTGTTAAAATATTAATAAAATGATGGTGAATTTCAGTATTAAAAGAGACATGTAAATGTGGTCTGTTGTTATCTAAGATAATTATGTTAAATGCTCTCTGCATAGCAGTTCTCTGACTAGATGAAAGTTACTGGATGTGCTAATCTTGACACCCTTTAAAATAAATGGAAGAGAGTCCCTGATACCCATGAACCCTCCAGACAGATTCTGTGAATTGCCTGGATACATTTAAGCAACAGAACCATCCTGATCTGGTCAGTTCCTTACCAAATTTGAGCATGCACATATATTGGAAGGCAAAAATCTTCACTGGCCAAATGACAAAAGTCAGTATTTAAAAAACAAACAAAGAAACAAACAAACAACTCTTAATGGCACAAATTATGATTTAAAAAGCCTGAGACTTCAGAAGCTGAAGAGCATTTTAGAGCATGCTCTTGGGCTTATCTCACCTTGGAAATCCAAAGACTAATGATAACAGGGATTTTGAGTGTCTGCTTGGAGCATTGTAGTGCCTAAGAAACAAAGTGCATCCAGTGAAATACTACTGCAAGCAACCAGAGCAACATGGTGAGAAGGTTGGGAGATGTTCAGTAAGAGAAAAGAAGGTTTCTGGCCCCAGCATTGCAGTGAAACATGCAGGCTCTTACCTTCAGGGAAGCAATCTTCAGGCTCCATCAGCTCCTCAGCAAACTCGGGGATCTGCTCCAGCAGTTCTGCAGGATTTGTCAAATCCACTGTGCTGCCTTCAGAAAGACTGATTTCATCAAGCTTGTTGTCAGCAAGAGCAAAGATGTGGAAAACAAATTGATCAGTTGCCCTGAGGGAAGCAGCTGAGTTGTCATTGCACTAACCAGCACCCCAGCTGAAGCCACCACAACAGAGACACAGCCATGCACTTCCCAAGGTGCCACTCCTTGGTGACAGCTCTGCCCACCCTGAGACCAGGGGTTGACCCACCAACAACTACAACTTAACATACCGAACTTACTTTTTGAAACAAAAGAGAAGCAAACCACAGAAAGAGAGTGAACAGCCATTGAATATTAATCACAGAATCTTAGAATGATTTGGGTTGGAAGAGACCCTCAAGATCATCCAGTTCCTGCCCCCCTGCCATGGGCTGGGACACCTTCCACTAGAGCAGGTTGCTCAGGTTAATGGTAGGTGGAACCTTGGAATGATGGACTTCATCTGTTTGACATCCTGAAGGCTCATACCTTAGTAGGGGGTACCAGAAGTGGGACCTATCTCCTGGGATGCTGAAGGATGAATTGGATGACCTGCCTTGGGTTCCTGTCTTTTGGGCCTCATTCCTGAGGTTCCTCACCCACAGCTGGTGGGTGAAATCTGCACCTGCTCAGTCAGGACCATGCTCTGCTCCTGCTGACAGCCTCTCCTCCAGCATCCAGCCACAGGATGCTGAAGTACAAATATGTGAGAGGGCTCTTCCTCCTGTCTCATCCCGACTTGTTCTCAACCCATGACATGGCCCCTTGCTATTCTGTCACACCATTCTGATCTCCAGGTGATGTAGGAGGAGGAGCACATGGCTTTTGGAAGTGTCTCAAGGGCTCTACCACTTGCCTGAAATATTTTACACCATCATCTTAGGTGCACTGTTTAAATTCAGCGTTTCTCAGATCCTCCTCTGCAAAATGGGGCAAGAATATTCCCACTCCCTGAAGCATTGGTTGTCTCATCTATTTAGAGCAGGAACTCTCAAGCAGATCTGGGTAAAAAAAAATTCTGGGGAATATATTATTTTCAAAATCTGTTTTGAAGGCTGAACTCATGATTAAAAGACATATATGTCTTTTGTATAATAATACACAATTCAGTAAATCACCCAAATATAAAATAGAAATTTCATTTCAGGTTAAACTTTCCTTTTAGAGAATCAAGATACTTTCTTTAGAAGAAAACAGGAAATGTCTCCCCCCTATTTTATTTTGCTAGCTAAAATAAAGGATTTCTATGTTGTGTTAATCCAAAATTAAATTTTACTTGATTTACTTGTAAATTTTACAAGCTAAATAACTTGGCCACTAAAGTGAAAGACCTGATATTTGCCCAGTCCTGCTCACAGTTTGTTTCTGGATGTATTAGAGCATTATCTGGTGTAAGTGGGCAATACCAAAGCTAGCATCTTCCATGGGTCATGGCAATGACAAATAGCTCCAAGCAGGAGAGATGTGTCATTTGTGAACTGGTTTACTCTGTTCTCTGAGTTCCCCCTTAAAAGTTTTTGTGCTTTATCTTGCAATACTATTGCCTTCATTTTAAAAAATGAGGGCAATAATACTTACCCACGCTTTTAAACATCCTGTGAGATAGTTATATGAGAGATGGCACACACAGATAAAGTATTATTTTCATAAGCATGATGGTGATGGAGTAAGAGACTAGGCACAGCTTTATATATTTATTATTAATGTGAAAATGGGTCCTCTGTTTTCCAGCATACACAGTCAATGCAAAATTTATAGCTGAATTCAGAGAAATGCTGAACCTGGGGTAAAATGGGCAAGACTGAACATTCCAGCAGCACTTGCAAGCGGGGGTGGAAGCTGCTTGTCTGCAATTAGCTGCAGCATCCAGAAGGTCATAGTCTTGGCTAGGGCTTTTAATGCTCTACGCAAAAGATTCGCAAACAATTGAGAAGAGACCTTTTAAAAAGAGAGAACAGAAAGAACAGAACAGGTTCAAGATACGGATAAAGCTTCTGAAAAGCCATATTCAGGATGCAGCTGTGGTATAGAGCCCATTTCCTACAGACTCACAACAGTGTATGATGGTGGAAAAAAACGTCAAACCAAGTTCTAGCACAGTCAGAACTTTATGATGCTGTTCATTAGGGAATGCATTTAGTCATTATGTGTTCTGTTATGAAGATGTCAAAACAGAAATCACTGAAACAGTCCTAAATCATAAGCAGCTGTAGGATGTGAAGCTTTGTTGAGTATAATTCTTACCAATAGCCATAAATCAAACAAAGCTGTGAGAGCAATGTCAGCTTGATAATATTTTCAACTAGAGATCTGGATTTAGCAGAGACAGGTTAAGAAATTCACAGAACAAAATACAATGAAATTATCATAGACTATTTAGTTATTTTTCAGGAGGAGTTTCCAGGAAATATTAGAATCCATCAGTGTCAAAGGGAGGTGGGGAACATGCAAGGCAGACAGACAGGTTTTCTTCTGAAAAGCCTTCAAAGAAGAAGAGACAATGAACATGGACTCAGAAAACAGCAGATTAAGGTCTGAGGGTCTGAACGGGGACTAGAAAAAGAAACCAGATATATGAAAGAGAGAAGGAAAAAATTAGGGATGATTCTGGGAAGGAAGCAAAGGTTACTCTTTGCCAGAAAGGTTAAAGGGATTTAGAAGGTTTTCATGAACTCAGGGAAGAGTCAGGGACACAAGAGATGAGGGGAATGTAGCTAATCAAAATTCAGTTGTCTAAGAAAATAAACACTTCTTAAAATCATCCAACAAGGGGATCAGTAACAAGAAGGGGGACAGCCTGTTAGAAGTAATATAAATATAAGTAGAGAAATAGCTAGGAAGCCTATATATACATATATACAAACCAGCAGATCCAGGCAAGGCACGCTGCAGAGCATAAAGTGATCCAATACACCCAGTTAACACATCATTAGCAATCAATAGTGAATGCTCATGGAAAACTGGAAACGGCCCAGGAGAGCAGCAATAAGTAAACACAACACTGAGCTGAGAGAGGAGGAAAAGGGAATAATCATGGGAATCACAGATCACTAAACACTTGCTGTAGCCTGTGATTAAAGTAAATTAAATAAAGACAGAGAGGAGAAAAGGAGAGTGCTTACTCAGAGTGAAATGTCATAGACATAAGGCTGTGAGGTGCTAAGAGAACTGCACAAACAGGGTGAAAAGAGCTCAAAAGAAGGCAAAAAAGACAAATCAGAATCTCCTCCTTCTTTCTTGGAATAAGTGAATGGAGGAAGTGTGCCAGGCAGAGGCAAGGGATCTATCCCCTTTGGAAGATCTTCCCCTGGTGCATAAATTCATGCTGCAGAAGGCAGTTTTTAGTGTTTGTTGATGGAGTGACTGTTTTAAGCACCCGGACAGGGCTTCCACACTCACTGCTTGTGCCTGTAATAGCAGCAAATTGATCTGAAAGTGTTTTTCAAAAAGCCTCTAGCAGAGAGAGGCTGAAATCCCATCGAAAGTTGATGTTTGCTCAAGGCTTAGCCCTCTTACCTCCCCTCTTCTCTGCCTCACCTCTGAAAATCAGATCCTTAATCTATCAAATTGACATATGATATATAAACCTTAAGAAAACAGTTGGATATCTGTTATAGAAAAGCCTGCTTTTAAAAGAAATTGTAATTGGCTTGGGTTCACCCATTGCTGTGTGGAGAAAAGCCATTCTAAGGACCCAAATATAGCACAAACTTTCTCTTCAGAGGAGGAAATCTGTGGGGATTAGGGTCAGCATTATCTTCACTAAAGATACAGAAGAGGTCCTGACCGATATAATCCTCATGTTAGCTGATAATATTAAATTGCAGAGAGTATTGAAATGGAGGAAGCAGAAGGGAAAAGAGAAGGGAAACATGGAGAGAATATAGCAAAATGAGACATGATTTAAGAAAGTACAAATTGGCAAGTTACAGGAAAATTTCAATGGGCATTTTGGAAACTTGGAGTAATATTAAAAAAATATATGTGATTTTGCAGTGGGATATAATGATGTAGAAAACCCTATGAAAGTGTCTAGATAATGAGATAGTATTTCTTCTTTTACAGTTTTGTAGAAATTGTATTTGGAATATTGTGCTTCCTTCATGGCAAAAGAACTCCGAAAAGGAACAGTTGAGGGATTCGCAAAGAAAGAGGTAAAAAAAGTCAGATAAAGGGCTCAGAGACATTAATTTACAAGAAATAATGAAATGAAAGAACAATGGTGTGTGACTTTCAGGGGTAAGCCCCAGACAACAGGAAGCAAGCAACAGTCAAAGTAAGTGATATTAATTCATACAAAGAGACTGATGGATAAATCTGGTAAAAGACAGTAATGAAATGGCACTTTGAAAGGAGGAAAAAAAAAGGTGAAAAAAGGCTGGTATTTTAGGAAATATACCTAGCCATGAGATATTTCTTTTTAGCAAGTGAATTATTCCTTGGTAAATAGTAAATGGAGAAATCAAAGTAGATGAAGAAATCTTAAGTAAATGGAGAAATCTAAGTTGCCTGATTCCACAAAGTTGTGTGAATATTTCGTAGGCCAGCATTTTGGCAGAGAAAGCAACCAGCTTGTACTCTGAAGTCTTCTGCACCCGTGACACCAATGATTTTATTTCTACCGCGCCTTTCTGATGATTTATACAGAATGAATTTTTAATCACATAATGCACCCTTTACTGACACCCACAGTGTTTTACTGGGAACACACCCAGCGCTTCCTGTTACTGACAACCACTGGGAGCCCTCCCTCTTGGGCATACCAAATCTCTTACTCCCTTGCAGTTGTTGGCTTTATTTGGCCAGTTGCAACTTCTTGGGACATTCATCAAAAATATGACGAGCACGTCCTTGCGTGCTGGCACAGAGATTCCTTCTGCACCGGGGGGACTGTGAGGATGTGATGTCCACACAGGATCTGATCTTCCAAAATAGCATCCTTTGGGCTTTGCTCTTTTATGCTGGCATTCATAGCCTCGCGTGAACTTCCGTTTGATTTCAAGTCATCCCTGGATTATTGCCATGCTCCTCCACCTCTTTCTAAGCAGCTGCAAATAGAATCAATTATACTCTGCTATAGAGAGGCGGCATTTGTGTCTCAGGAGCCTTTGAAAGTTGAGGGAGGAAATGGGGATTATTTCTTTATCACGATGTTGCTGAATATATCGAGGCTAGAATGTTCCTGACTTATCATGACATTTTGTTATAGCACTAAAGAAGGACATAGTTTTCTGGCCTCCCTGTTAGGATCACAGGGTTCATTTGTCTTGAAAAGATATTTAAACATGAAGGATACCTAATCCCCTGAGAGAAAAATGCCTGACATGGTCTTCTAATTCCTCCTATTTATAATGCTTCTTTACATTGTTTAAAAGTTTTGTGTTTCTTTGCTAAATATACATACTTCTTTTTTTTTTTTCTGAGACCGGGATATCAAATATTTGAGTCTCTTTCCTGTAAATTCAGGATGTTTTCTTTCTGAAGATGAATATGCCAAGAAGTACTCTGGCAAGGATTGCCCTTTAAAGAACTGCTTCATGGCTGGAGGATTTCTGGTTCCTGTGAGTGGAATTTATCTCACCTAAGTGTGCAACCTAAGTGCTCCCTTTATAGTTAATGGAGAGAAATAGGCACTTTTATGAGATCTGACCTAATGTGAATGCTGATTTCAGCTGGAGACACATTTACCTGCCTACATTGTCTACACAGAGGCCTCAGGTGACAAATCCAGATGCAGATTGTCTACATTTAATTCAGTAAATTCCACCCATATGACAACATGAATCAGCTGGCTTGGAGAAGGGGAGCCCTGGCTCTGGGATGGGTCTGTTTCCCGTTGTCCTGGGCACAAACTTGCCAGCAGTTTCCCTGGGCACAAACTTGCCAGCAGTTTTACAGCAGAACTGGGAAAGGTGTGATGTGTGTGAGTGCTGTGTCATGCTTTCCCTTTACTAATTTTCAACACTGGTTGAAAATGAATAAAAATTAATTTTCAATCCCTGGTTCCACTCTCAAGCAGCTGTGGAGTTCTCCAAACTCCCAGGACATCCCAAACTTCCACTTCCTGATTTCCAAGAGAGGAATCCATCACCCTCTAATAATAAAGGCAATGTTATGTCAATAAAATGCTAAATTTGAAGGGGAAGAACCCCCAACAAGTCAGCAAGGAGGATACAGGCAATTACACAGCCTGGAGTGACTCAGTGTACAGTACAAACATGTTATTTTTGGTATTTATGTTTATAAAGACAACATCATCCTACAACTTGAAAATAAATGTCAGTGTGTACACATCAAGAAACAATTAATGAGCTGCACTTTGGCCAAATCAACTGAATAGTACCAAGGCTTGCTCTTTAGTTAGTACCTTCACATCAGCTACTTAAATTGTCACACCTTTCTTGGGTGTGTGTTAATGGGAAAAGAAATGTTAATCTGTGACAGAGAGCAGACGCCCTCCAGTGAACTCAACATTCAGGTCTGCCAAGTCAGCAGATGCCATTCCTAGAGCTGCTTTTCAGTGGGAAATCACACACATATTTTCTCCTAAAATAAGACAGTAACACTATAGATGATTTTGTGTGGGGTTTTTTTTCCTCAAAAGCCTCTCACAATTCAATCTTAATTTATAATGCACGTTTTCCAAGCTTTCCAATTATTTTTCTATAACGACAAAATCCTCTCTCTTCTTTACCAAGACTGTAATACCTATTATACACCATTGCCTCCCTGCCCCTTGACAAACATGTACTTTTACAAGCCATAAATCCCACATAAACCAGTGGCATGCACTATGGAGCTGGTGCAATGAATTTCATGCAGTATCAGGTAGGAAAGTTGTTGGTGTTACCTCTTTTTGCCCTACTGGAGGTGGTGGCTCAGCCTTCAACTGCTTATCCACGTGCAACTCACTTAACTCTTCATAAATCTCAGAGTTCTGACTCCGGACTCCTGGGCTTTGGCATCGCTGCCCCCTCAGCTGCAGCTGCTTTTCCTGCTGGAAATAATCCTAGATGGGTTTGTTTTCTTTTTCTTTGATAGCATGCTTATTTCTTAAGGAGAACTCTCCAGCTAGAAGAGAAAACAGCCTGGACTATTCTCGTCAGGGGATGACATCTTGAGGAAAATGGCAAGAAATGATATAACACAAGTTTGTGTGGTAAATTTTGAGCTTTAGCAACTTGGACATGCCAAGATATCTGGCTGTAGGAAATGGACACACAAATAGATCAACTTTTTTTCTGAGCTTTTGCTGTTGAGGCGAGAGGAAATTCCCTTGCCATCTCCATCTTGAGCCTGGTTTTGGAACACAAACTTCCTCCAGCAACCTGAGGCGCAGAGAGAGGTGGCTGCCAAATAACCAAGGAGTGTACTCTGAAAATTCACAATCAGGTGGTGAAACTCAATGTAAAAGCTGGAGAAAGGCACGAGGGCAAAACCCAATATTGTTCTACGAGTCTGCTTGAAACAGCGTGAAAAATCCCCACACCCAGAGACGAAAAGACACACATCGAAGGGGAAGAAAATGCAAAGTTCACTGGAAGAGATAAGAGATATCTGAAAATAGATATGGGAAAACTGCAGGTAAACAGGCAAATGTAAGAGGCTTCCATTCAGCAAAACACTTAAGGCTACTTTTCACCCACTGAAGCACACGGGGCTCAACCACAGGCTGAGAGGAGAGCACACTCCGAGGCACTTCCCTGAAAGGGGATGGACTCTGGAAGCAGAGCAGCAATTTCTTCTCTCAGTAAATACATTTGACTAGACCTTGTGCTCCTGGTGTGCATGGTGCCATTAACTCCAGCTGCCTCTTCCTGGGGTGGTGATTACTGCTGCTGGGCTCTCAAGAAGTTCTCCCAGGACTAATGGCAGAGGAGAGGATATTTGCAGGGCTGGTCCCTCCCTCTGGAGGCCCAGGTTCTCAGTTTGTGTGGCTTTATTGATCCACCTAAGGCAGGGATTTCGCTGAAAACTCCACAGCTCATCACAACACTGCCACTGTTCATGCCGTTACTAATGCAGCTACTAAAATATTAATAAAACTCCAGCTGGATTCAAAGGGCTCTGCTGAATTGCTTACAGAGGGACTTCCATGCTGAGAAAAAAATTACAAGCATAACCGGATTTCAATAGTAATTATTTAAACCTATTTATCTTTCACTTGTCCAGCTTTTTTTTTTTTCCTTTCCCTTGGCTTGACTGACATTCAGTGTTATTCAGGTATTAAGCAAATTTCCTTTCCCCAGGGAGCCCCAGACTACCTGCCTCAGTTTTAAAGCCACATCACTGCAGGAAGTCCCTCAAGAGGTACCCGGGGCAGAAAAACACTTTATTCCAAATGTAACTATCTGAAAGACCAAACGACACAAAGGAAGCAGTTGGTTAAGCAAATTGCTCTCTGTATAAATACTTCTGGACTGTCAGGTTTGTACCAGTCTTTTCAAATGTAGTTGTATGTTTCTGGGAAATTAATTTAAAATCAAATTACTTGTTTCCTGCTTTGGAGGGCATGTGGTCTAAAATATATTCTAACTTTAATAAATCAAATTATGCATGTCCAAACCTATACCCTCTGCACAGGAAGGTACTACATACAATTTCTAGTCACATGTTAGCACTGATCTTCATAGGCAAATAACCACTGAGTTACAGGTATGTCTTTGACAAAAAGTAACACTTTTTAAGGCTTTTCAGCAGTCTTTATATTTGGAAATAGTTTAATATTTAGGAGAGAAGCCAATGTGGAAGGCACAGTACACACAACTAAAGCACTCAGCCATAAAATGTCCTTTTTTTTAATGCAATGTGCATACAAACTTACTACCAAGTAATCTTAATGGCATGATATTGGTTATAGCACTGGAACAACAGAAACAATTGTTTCATGTTGAAAATGCAACACAATCTGAGGTGACGTCTGAAATTCATTCATGCAGAAAGGTTGTGCACTCAGATTCACTAGAAACTGTGCACTGTAAGAGGACAGACCCTGTAACTTAGCTGACCTGATGAATATTCTAATTGTTAAGCAAATTATTGTGTTAAGCTTGAGTCAAATGCCAAACTTACACCAATTCTCTCTTTACTAATCCCTCTGTGTGGTACCAGGACTTAGCAACACTTTCATAGAGACTCAACTCCAGGAAATGTGGACCTGGCTTCTTCCCAGAAATCACACCTGTACCAAGTATCCAATGAGTTAACGTTAATGAAAACTGATGAATATATCCTGGCAAAATATTCAATGGGAGCATCATGCACATGTGCTCAGACAATTTGGTTCATCAACGTGTGTTTTCAGACTTGTCCTCTAAATTTATAAGCTGGGAGACAATGAGTAAGAGAAATAGACTGTTCCAAAGAATCTGGTTGTGTAGACTGATCCCAAAAGGAGCGTTAGGGAATCAACTGAGCTTTTGCAAGCAGCCAATGACAGCCCTGGTGAACTATTTTCTTGAGATGTGACAGTCTCACTTCCAGCACAGAGCACCTGAAAATCAGCAGAGACCTGTCTGGGGAAAGGTGCCTTTGGTTTATGTTGCTTAACTTGGGGCTGTTTGCTTTTGTCCTTATTCCAGATGATTTGTTCTTCTGGCAGCAACGGCAGCAGGTCTTTCTCCTGAAAAGCTTCCCACCGTGGGTGGTTTACATAATTTATGTTTAATTTTTGTATCAAGTGCCATGTTGCCAAGGCAATACACATTATGTTAATATTTATCAATTCAGTTGCTTTCTTCATTTGTAAAGTGAAAACACTGAATGGTACTAAAACTTTGCACATGCAAGGGGAGGGTTGGGAGCCCAGGACTGACCTCAGCATAAACCAAAAGTTTGCTCAGCTCTGCTCTGACACGGGCCCTAAAAAGAGGTGATCTGCCAACACCATACCAGTGATTAACACATGGAGAGGGGTGGACAGTGCTGTCCCCTCTCACACTGTAGGCCAGCTGGAGCACCAGGAAAACAGCTACCAGATTGGAAACAGAGCATAATCTAGGTGACATCTCAGGAGTGCTGGTGCACGGGCCCACATAGTTGTTTGCTGACACAAATAAATGCAAAGGCTCCACACTGCGTTGTGTCTCCGAAAAGCACAGATCGGCTAATTGTTCCAGGCTCAAATGGGGATTAGTGCAAATGCCACTCCTCTGGAAAGAGGACTTGCTGCTGGCAAAACAAGGCAAATACCTGTCATCAGCATGGATTCACTTTATTCCTTCCCCATGCAAATATCATTTTTTCCATTCTGTGCAAACAAATTTAGAAAGAGGATCCCAGGACTTGTCTTTCGGATGGTGATCGGTTCAAATGGGTTCTCCTGATGCTTCCCTCACTCCCCAGATCATGACCCTATCTTGTGACATTTGTTCCCTGATTCCCTGGCCATGGCTGTTGTGAGAAAGAAGATGTGCAAATCCTCTGATAGCAGGAAGCTTCCTGTCCCAAGCAGGTGGGGAGGAAAGAAATGGGAATTGGCTCTGGGGCCGTCCTCCCTTGCCACTGTTACTGCAAAGCCAGAGAGCAAAAATTATGTGGATGGATGAAGTTAATTATTTTACTATTTTATGAGAAGGTTCTCCCTTTCTCTGGCTAGACAATGCAAATGCAAACTGCCTTTTACTCAGTCCCTATGCAATGGGAAGCTTTGATGCCATGTATGTTCTTCACTCCCACCATACTCATGCATCCAGCTGCCTCTTTGAAGACCACTTTTGAGGCATTATTAGGAATTCAGAGGTGTCTGAGTTCTGCAGTCACTGTTCCAGGAATGGGCTGGTGAGGACATTTCCAGGTACAGACTCAGGAGGGGAGGCTTGTCCTGGTCCCCCACGCACATGCCTGCACACACTGGGCCATGCCAGTGGGATCCTCCTTTACCATGGGATGTTGTCCATCAGAGGAGCAGCAGGATTCTGACAACAGAAAAATCTCTGCTTTAGCCATTCATCAATGAGTGAAGCTGTTTCTTGAGTCTCCTCAAGACATCCAGCTCCTTTAACAGATGACAACACATTTTAACCTGCAAAGTTTCCTATACCCAAATTTTGGATATCATAAGGGGAGTCTGCAGAGCTTTTAATGTACAGTAAACTCAGTTGAGCAGTGTGACAGGGATTGTTCCAACAGGGCTGTTTACTCTGTAAAGTGGTTGTTGATGTTTGTGTTTCTCCTTGCAGACAACTATGGATTTCACAAAATTGCCTTGCCTGGTAGGAATTGGCACCCTTTCTGAGCAACAGTTTGCATCTAGTAACTGGCACCCTTCCTCTGCAAAGAAGCCAACAAGTAAAGGATGGTGAGAACTGAACTGTTTATATACTACCTCTACGTAAGTGGAGAAGCAAGCAGATTGCAGAGCTGCTGAAAGACGGTGAGCTTGCATTACTGCCTTGGTGGCACTTGCTCCATGTGTAAAGCAAACAAGAGACTGCAGTCTGCAGTCAGAGCTGTCGGGCTGACAACTCCCAGATATGCTGAATTTGGTCTTTCTAAAAAGCCTTGAAAAATCTGAGCTGAAACGGGAGAGAAATAAATAACCACAAACTGGAGAAACGAATCGTTGGCTCTTATTACCAGAACAGATCATTTATGATCCTGGTTCTTCTCTTCCACAAATAAATGTAAATCCTTGTAGCACCAACAAAATCAGTGGATTTATCTTTCTGCATGAAGAAAGATCACCAAATATATCAGGAAAATTCCCTTATTTCCTTAATACGAGAGGGGGAAGATTAGTATCACTTATTCTGCTAGGAATAAAAGAGGGCTGGAGTGCAGCTGTCAATTTTAGGTGTGCACATTTAAGAATCTCTCTAACCTGCTTTGAAGAATTGCTTCTGTAATGCAGAGTTGCCACTACTCAGTTTAATGGGAAATCACAGGAAAACCTGGAGCAATACCACAGCACAGCACTAGGATTATAGCTGAGACACAAAAAGGACTTGTGCTGAACCGTGCCCATTTACAAGAACATTTTATTGGCAGACTACAACGTTTGCAATACCAATGTAAAGTGTGTCAAGTCTACCTTAAGGCTGACACACACACATATCATTTAAGACTTGCGAATTCCCCACAAAGGGGAGAAAGTCAGTAAAGTCTAAACCTGATTATCTGAGACTGGTGATACCCCCTCTCCATCCTATGCCACTTGGTCCATCATTCCACTTCAGCTGGAAAAGCCAAACATCACAGCTTAGTACACTGATTTTTGTTCTATTTTGCAGCACTTATCCACCCCTCCCTGTCATTTCTCTTGTCATTCATCTATGCAAAAGCCAGAAACAAAATGATGCAAAGGGAGTAGTAAAACATCAGAAGATGCTGTTCACATTTGCTCTGTGAATCCATGAGAATTTTTTTTTCACTTTCTTGATGACTCAGCCTTTTTAGGCACCACGCTTATAAAAATCCGAATCACTAACACGTGCATAAGAGCCACGTGGGCAAAACAGATTAAACACAACAGTCTCTGAGTTCAGAAAGAGCAGAGTTTGTTGCCCAGCCCCCGGGTAGATGATGCCCCCAACCTGGATGTCTGCAGGTCCCAGGTGATTTTCCGTGTGTGCTGTCACCTTTCAGAGTTAAGGGCATGGAAGTCTGAAGTTACACCTATATAAATTAAACACAGATCATATCCTCCTGTTTGACTTAAGAAACATGTTTTCTTAGGTCAAAAAAGTCACCCAAAAGTCACAGGGTATTTGTAAGAAAACTCCAGTACCTGCTCTAGAAAAATAATGCACCTGTGAGTACTTAGCCTGATAAAATTAACAGAATCTGGCCATTACAATTCAGGATATCCAAGGCTAGGGCTGGCCAGAAACCACAGGTGCTCAGCAGAGAATGTTAACAGCAAAAACTCCCCTGGAACCAGCCTGGTCTGGTATTTTCTTCTATTTTGAATAAAGGTGAACTAAAACTTTGCCAGACAAACCTCATCACAGCCACTAACTGCTGGTCCCTGCATGAGTTGGATGCTTTGCAAAATATCATCCCTCAGAAGCAGCAGTTCAGCAGTGTTCCTTCTTGGATTAATCCAGAATGTTTTAAGCTTTTGAACTCTGGCTGCAGAGGAGCAAGGCATGTTTTTTGTAATGGCTTCTGCCTTCCTGGCCCTAGATCTTTTACCACCGTGAGCAACACGCTGCCCATAATAAAACAGAAATTCATTATTCCAAGGGTCGACTCTTAAAACTTGTCTGAGAGGAAGAACTTGGCAAAAAGATGGACTGCCAAAGTTAATTTATACTGTTATCAATTCAATAGGCTTAAATAGGCAGTGAAAGCGTTTCATAAGTGTTCATTGTTCAGAGTTCAAGCTAATACCTTCTGCTAAATTGCATTTTGAAGTTTAATCACAATCTACTTTATGTTTCTTTTGGTAATTGGGATTTCTCCACAGTATAATATGAAAAACTCAAACTAATGGGCTTCTCTGATGGAAGTTTAAATTTTGGAAATTTGCCTTGGAGCACAGTCAGCGCGAGTGCCTGAAATAACCCAGAACCTTTCACCCAATTAAGATGTTAATATTTTGATCATTAAGAAAATTTCAGATTATTACAGGCAACAGCAACAAAACAATCATTATTCGAAGTGTTGTTCTGGAGTATAATTAATGGGAGCAGTTTAACCCCTCCAACACACACACGCACTGCCTTGCGTGGCACGGGAGCTGCTGGGGAACTGGCTGCTGCTCTTTTTGTCCAAAACGCTACACGTCGGCATTTTTTCTTTATCAAAGGGAGAAGCAGTGAGAAATGCTCATTTCTGGTCAGCCTTTTGCTCCGGGGAGGGAAATGGATACTGGGAAATGGCATCCAGCACGCTGTGACTGACGCGCAGTCCCGGGTCCGGGCACTTGTCCAAACGCATGTCGTCAACTCTGCTGCACCTCGTATCGGCTCTTTCAATGCCAGCCTGGCTTTTTTCCCCCTCCTTTCTTCCCTCCTCCATCAGCTCCCTGTGTTTCCTGCACCTTAGGCGTTATGCTGTGGACAAATATGTTTCCTTGCCACCGAGAGCTGAATAAGCTCCCTAAAACCAATGTTTGTGGTGTGACTGCTCCAGTCACGCCAGCAGAGATCTGACACGGGAGTTTCTGCCCCACTCTGCTGCCACAAAACAAACACAAGCATCCTTCTACATGATGAGAACATAGGTGCTTTAAATCTGCTGCTGGGATTTACAGCCCTGTTTCTTTTTTCTTTCCTAATGCCCTTGCTGCTATTCTTCTGAAGACAATAAATCCAGAAATGTTCTCTTTTATTGCCAAAAATAATTAGCCAATAATTGAGTTCCACACAGTTTTCGAGAAACACAAAGAAAAACATATGGCTTAAAAAGTGATAAATCCGGGCAAACTATGTACAGAATAACAATGAAAGCCCCTTGTTATCTTACTTAATGATCAGAAAAATATTGGCCCATATAAAGGTGACCAGAAGGATGCTCTGAGATTTATTGTGTGTAGCATGCATGTACACACGTGGGCTCACTCTCCTCCCAGTGAGAACTGGGGAATCATCCACAGGATTCAATGGTATTTTATCCAGCTACGCTCAGAGAGAACGTGTCCCACAGACTGGAACTGCAAACAGACAGAATATAAATACTATTTGAAAAGGGCATTAGAGTTCCTGACAGCAAAGTATATTTCCTGCAGTAAAAGGCTGAAATTAATGTACCCTGTCAAATAAGCACATGGCTTCATGGTATCTCTGATTTATAGGTGTTAGAATTATTAGGAGCATAAGATATTGTCACAAACAATTTTATAACAAAATCTTTGTGCAGTGGCATTTTTGTAGCAATTTTCAATAATTTCAGCTACACTTACATCAGCCTGGAATAATTCCATTGACTTTTACACAATCCCTTCAGGTTTAGAAGCAGGTTTGTAATGAATAGGAATTGTACAATAAAATTTCCTCTGTATACAAAGGAAACAGATGCGAGTTCACATGCAGATGGTGAACTTTCTGTTACCTGAGAAATTTCTTTTTCTTTTTTTTTTTTCCCATCTTACAAATGATGTATCATAGCTAAAATAAACTTACAGGCTCTCTGCAGAAATTAGCTGTAGTCCTTGACTCAGTGCTATGAGAAAGCAAAACCATCATACTTTAATGGTCCCCTCTGACCTCAAAATTATGAATCTCTTACTGGTAGAAACTCGGAAGAAAAGCCGTAAGAAACAGCTTCACCTTGTCAAATGAAATGAGTTAGTATTTCTGAAATATATAAAGGGAAGAAGAGAATAAAAGCTCAGGGTTTTGATCCAGTTCAGGGCAATATAGAGACTGCACCTATGGAATAGAGACTGAGGGCAGCCAGCTCTATCTTTGATGTGTACAGAGGCAGTTACTCATCGACAGCTGGAAACCTGTTTTCCCTGAGAAATGTGTTTGGTGAAGTCCAGACAAGGGTATACGAGGGGGTAGAACTGTCAATTCAGAAAAAAAAAGTATGGCTGAGAGAGCAAAGTGTGCTCTGGAGCAAAGAATACCCATCCAGTGTGCAAAATCCAGGTAATGGCCAGCCCTTGTGCAGACCCAGATGCAAACATCCCGAAAACGACAGCAGAGCTGCTGCTGTGCCCAGAGTGGTCTAGAAAATCCCACAGAGAAGTGGAGCTGTGCAGGTGGGAAACTGGGAAAGCCTGCGAGGCAGTGACAAACAGTCCTGCAGGCAACACTCCCTGCCAGGTCAGGGAAAGCTGAGCCCCAGGAGACACAGCAGCAACTCTCTGCACTTTAAGGATTCCTGGAGCCTGCAGGGGTGAGCCTGAGGCAAGAGAAGGGGCCAGTCCTCCTCGGGATGGCACAAACTGGCTGTGGGGGAACTGGGAGCACGGAAAGACAGGACAGGGCTCCCAGGGCGTGCGTGCCTAGAGCTGAGGCTGGGCTGGGCAGCCAGGGAGCTGGGTCCTGCAGCAGGCAGGCAGGCAGCAAGCACTCTGTGGGTGACCCAATTAGCCACTGCGTCGGAACAAATCAATAATGGCATCTTCTGGAGACAGGCAGGCAAGTGCTGCTGGCTCGGCACGGCGCTGCAAGCCAAGGCACAAAGGTGTGATCCCCGCAGAAAACTGGCATCCAGGCTGGGCTCTGTCTGAGTGTGAGATGTGGCCACGAGCCACAGAGCCACTAGCCACTGCAGCAAAGGGTTTTCTTCTCAGTGGCATGCTGGGTGGCCATAAAAAAGAGGTCTGAGTAAGGCAGCTCGTGTCGTAACTCAATTTAAGGAAGGGCAGAAAGATGTAACCACCATGCTGGACTGGCTCAAATGAGAAGGAAAGGGTAGAGGCATTTCTTTGGGTGGCACTACTAAAATTTCCAGCCTAAAGAAACTCATGGATGAACAAAAGAATCCAGATAGTGAGCCTGCTTCTGGCAGTGAGTGAGGAAGTTTATTCCCCACAGGGATGTCCTTGGTAAAAGGGTCAGCCCTCTGTAACATCCCACAACTCAACTGAAACTCAATTTAAGGAAGGACAGAAATATGTAACCACCCTGCTGGACTGGCTCAAATGAGAAGGAAAGGCTAGAGCCATTTCTTTGGGTGGTACTACTAAAATTTCCTGCCTGTAGGAACTCACAAATGAACAAAAGGATCCAGACAGTGAGCCCAGAAACCTGAACCTCACTGAGACTGTGGTGATAGGTACAAGACAGAGTTAACTGTGAGTGCAGGATGTCGTACTTTGGGGGCTGATTTAGGACACCCAGCATTACTCATCTGGAACCTCCTTTTGGTCCATTTATCACAGGATTCCTCTGAACCAAAAAGTGATGTCACTGTGAAAAAGGCACACACTGTTCTGGGCTACAACTGTGGGCCACTTGAAAGGGAAGGAAAGCTAAAGCAGAAATTTTTGAAGGTAAAAGCTTTGCACTTAGATATCTAATGTAAATGGCACAAACCCCTCTGATGTCTGAAACCTTCAATGTAGCTAAATTGCAGATAAGGTGCTGTAGAGTCCATTGCATTAGTTGGACTGGACTGTATCAACTTAATTGTCCCATCACCTTGCTGTTCCCTTAATCTATTTCTTTCTTCTTCAGGGGACTAAAAGGTAGTGCCACATATGAAAAATGGTCATAAAGCAATTACAAGACACTCTGTGGAGGCTCAAGATGGTAACTTCCACATTTTAATCATCTAGGAAGCCAAAATGAGAACCCAAAAGAACCTTGAGAAGATGCAGCCAGTACATTACTGTCATGGCTGCTGAGCTGTTGGGAGCTGTTTTCCTGCTGGGAAAACCCATATTTTACATGTCAAAGACAGGGAAAAAATTGAAAGAGAGTTATTCTTTTTCTCATTATGAGGCTAAAATCATTAAATCCTTAAGAAATCTTGTGGACTGAGAGGGAGAGACTTCCCCAGCACTATGAACAGGCCAAGGAGAAGGAGTTAGATAAAGACACAAACTAAAATGCTACAATGGCCAGCAGCCACACACATATCACACAGCAGTGACAAATTCATTTAGCTCAGGGCGGCTCTTTCTCAGCCTCACTCCCCATTTCTTGCTCCTGTGCTGACTTTCATTGTTCTGCTTTTCTTTTGAGTCCTTTCTCTGTGGGATGTGTGGGCTACAGGTACAGGTACGTGTCCCCTGGCTCTCCGAGCTGGCAGAGCATCTCACTTGCATCTCAGTAATCAAAGGAGATTTGGGAGCCATCAGGTGGCCTCACTCCCTCAAAACCCTCTCAATGACAGTGCCACAAATTGGCAGCTTTCAGGAAGACAGCTGCTGACAGTGCGAGCTTTGATAATAGAAATGGCAGCTGAAATTTAAACTTAGGCATTTCTATTACTCAGAGGAAAATGTGCAGTCACAGAAGGTTTTCTCATCATATGAAATTTCAAGCTGCCATGTGCAATGCTCTGGGGCCCATTTTTCATAGTCACAATGGCTTGTTTTAGAGCAGTTTTGTGACTCTCTGGGAAGAGCCCGGGAAGTACCTTTCTGTACAGGAGCTGTAAGCTGACATGATCCTCACCCTGAAACACCCCACTGAGATCAATAACTTTGTGGTTCTGCCCGAGACCACATCCCTTTAGCCTCTCTCTTTCAGGCTGGACAAGTCAGACTGATGGAAGCACAGGATATCTGGTCTGGGATCTTCAACTGACAGAGAATGTGTAAAGGGTGTGTAAGAATTGTGTAGGTTTACTAGCTGTGCACTGCAGAGGCATTCATCCACATTATCCCTTTTTATGCATCTCCTGTCACCTCCTCTTCCCTGCTCTTGCACCAAACTCCACTTGCAGGAGGAAGGAAGATACGTTCTGGCAATGCTGCCAATGGGCTGCTCAATTCCAGGTCAGCCAACAACTTTAAAGGGAAGCAGGGTACATTGTCTTCTCCTCAGAAGTAAATGTACATACACATTCCCTTTGTGCATACTAAAATATTGAAATATGTAAAAATATGGATTGTAATTAGGGGAAAGTTGGAATAGATTTGAATGTTTAGCATACCCTTGGTATTTCTTGTTTGGTTTCTGCGTGATGCCCTCTGCATAAAATGGTATTTCACCCTAATTGTGCCCTCTCAGTGCAATCATGTAAATTTTGCTCTTGTTCGTGTTGTTCTTCCTTTGGGAGCTCTAATCTGGTTATCCTGGACATCCTGGAGGGGAAGAGGCAAGGACACCCATGGAGTTGGGGCTTGCAGGATTAAAGCTTTTGGCAGTGAGTGAGGAAGTTTATTCCCCACAGGGATGTCCTTGGTAAAAGGGTCAGCTCACTGTAACGTCCCACAACTCAACATCCAGGGAACTGGGATTTCATATCAGCCTTCAGATACAATAATTTCTTCTGCAGTAACCCACATGTTGATCAAGAGAATTTTTCTCTGAGTCCAGAGATCGTATATCTTTGGAATGGGCACCAGTAAAAATGACAGATCTTTGAATTTGTTGGCATCTACTTTCTCATGGCTCTGCTCCTTTTGGAGATATTTACAGCTGTGCAAATTTATTAGGGTTTTGCAGAAAAGCAAATGCAAAGCTCATCACACAATTATCATTTCTGCTGTTAAGCTTCTTCCTATTTTTGTTTATTTATTATGGCAATGTATTTTGAGTTTTTGAGTTGGAACAGCCTTGTACACACACATTTTCCCCTCCAGGACTTGGTTAAAATTGCTTTCTGGATATATGAACTCGCTGCTTGCTTAGACCTTTTCAGCAGCACACCCCTCAGACCTGCAGATAAAAACTGCAAACCACTGATCAGGGCTCTGCACAGGGGAACAGCAGTGACCTGCAGCAGCTGTTTGTCCAAGCCTGGAAAGCAGCAGTGACAAAGCTAATTAATTCATTTCTCAGCTCATGCCTTCTGTTTAATGCACATGCCAGCAGTGAACCACATTATTTCACTGCAATCCAAATATCTCGCGGTAATGCGACAACGTTCCTCTAATGTTTGTTGAGAATTTCATTAAAAGATACAGTGGGGAAGCAGTATCTTGGTTTGCTTCTCCTACTGGGTTTTGTTTCTCCCTATTTTGTTGCATTCTGAATCCCCCATGTTTCTATCACATGTGACAATGTTTCAATATTATTGAAACTATTAGGAGTTTTCTTAATATTTCCAAATCAACTTTTATCCATAGTATTGTTTCAGTGAAATGTCTGTTTTTCTACATCAGCTCTTTCTCTCATGACTCTAGTAGAGCTTACTAAAGCTCTAATTCCACCTTTACAGCATAAAATGATGGTAACCTGTTTCTTCCACTAATTTACACACCAGCACATAGTGCAGCTAAACAGAAATCTGCATTTCTACACCTTTAAAGCACATTAAGACCTAAAAATCCCAAACCCACCATGCCTTATGCTGGGATTTATCTTGTAATTGTGAATTTCAGTATTTATCTTGAGGGAGGAATTATACAGTGGTGCAACACCCACCCCTGAGCATGCACAGGGACAAACTTCCAGACTTCATGGACACCTGAGTGCAAAGTTTGCTTTCAATGTGAAGGAAAAAAAATCTGAGAGTTTTTGAGATTGTTACCATCTGTCAGCCATAGCAGAAAGGTGTGGGCATCTTTAAAGACCAAAACGAAAAAAAATTAATCACCAAACCCAGGATTCCATAATTAAACATATTTATACACTATTATCCACATATACACTAGGCAATATTTACAGATCACTTGATACTAAGGAGCAGTCCTGGTTTAAGCTGGGATAAAGTTATTTTTCTTCCCAGTACCTGGTACAGGGCCACGTTTTGGATTGAGAAAGAGAATAAATGCTCAGTATATAAACTAGGAGGAAAGCTGGCCAGGGGCCACTGCTTGGGAACTGCCTGGGCATTGATCAACAAGTGATGAGCAAATGCCTTGAGCATCACTTGCTTTGCATATTCTAGTTCCACTATTATTATTATCATATCTTTCTTTTCTTTCCTATTAAACTCTTTATCTCAATTCAAGAAGTTTACTTCTTTTTTTTCCAATTCTCCTCTTCATCTACTGCATTCCTATTTCACTTTTTGAATGTTCTCTGCTTGTTGGTTCAAATACAGCTGGGGAATAGAGAAGGATTTCAAAGAGAAAAACTAGATATTATTCATACTACCACACTGATCCAGAGATCATTTCAATAAAATAGTCCCTAAACAGGCACAAAAAAACCCCACCCTAGAAGTGTTTACCAAAAATTGCAGACCTGTCTTTTTGTTACCTAGCTTTCTATTTGGACAGTGGAGCTTGGTGATTAAGTTTTCTAACCTCTTGCTGTTCCACTCCCCACTGAGATGATCATGGTGAAAGACCTTTTGGTGATGCACTGACCCTGAAGAGATTTCCACAACACAGCAGCAGAAATTAACTTTAAGCAGCTGATTGGTGCCCAGCTCCTGTCACAGAGTCCTTCCTTGGAGCTTTTTTACTACAGTCCTTCCTTCTCTCACAACTGTTTTGCTTTCTTCCCCACAACCATGAGATTGAGGATCCCTCCTGACAGCTGGATCTGAAGCAGGAGCTTTGATCCAGTGCCTCCTGAACTCCATTGGCTTCAGCCAGTGACATAAGGTGCTGGATCAAGGCTGGAGGGTCTGGAAAACATGGACTAGATATGGTGTGTGGAGCCAAGAGATAAAGCTGGTAGAAAAGGGAGAGGGGGAGAAGGAGAGAAAGAAAAGCATTCCCCTGAAGATGTCTCTTCTTCATTTCACACAACACTTCAAACTGCACAGGATTTTTCAGCCTTTACTACTGAGTGCTCTGGAAAAAAAAAGGAAATCTGCCATGTCACACCAAAGAGCAGGCAAGTAACTTTCTCTTGTCAGAATACAAATGATAACACGTCTTCTCTCTTTCTCTGGTGCTTTGTCATATCATCCTCTGTCTTACTGCATTTTAAAGAGAACTACCTGGCCCTCAATTCTTCTTGCACAAATCAAACCAAGACAGTGCCCATTTTTGAGAAAAATCCTCCACTAATCTAAGATTTGTTCTGTAGCATTCCCATGATTCAGCTGAAAGGGAAAAGAATCAGACTGCTGTGTGAGAAAGGATTTAATTGCTCTGGTTAGAAGAATTAATCTAGACAAGCGCAAATAATACAAAGAAAGGAAATTTCTCTTGTTGGAAACTGAATTTTGCTCTTGAATATGCATCTGTAACTTCTTCTGAAGTTAGCAGCATATCAAAGGCAGGATTAGGCCATAGGACATTTGCATCACTAGCCATGGATCCAGACCAAGGGTGGGAACAAAGGGCATCTCAATAAGCTGAAACTAACAAACACTTCAGTTGCCTACCTGCTCCATTTCTGTAAAGGTGCTCTGCTCCTCATCCTCCTCCTCGATATCCGACTCACCCACAGCAATAGGAACACAAATGGACAGGTCAGGATTGGTCATAAAATCATCATCTGTAATTGCCGGGTGCTTCTCTCCGCTTTTATTCACTCCATCCTCAGCGTGGTTCTCCTTGTGGTTGTCCGCGTCTTTGCCCAGCTCGGCGGCGGCGTGGCTGTTCACGCAGTTGTTGAGGGCTCCCGGGTTCTGGGCAGCGAGTTTCATCATGGCCTTCTTCTCAGCCGTGGTCTTGGGGTGCCGCAGCACGTGGCAGCAGAAGTTCCAGGCGGCTCTCTTGGCGTACTGCAGGCCCCGGTTGATGCGGGCGAAAGCGAGCTGCAGGTTGTTCATCTCCCCGTCCTCGTCCGGGGCTGAGAGGTTGTCGGCGCTGAAGGAGCTCAGCAGCAAGGCAAGGAACAGGTTGAGCACCTGAAACGGGTGAAGTTAAAAGGAAATCGGTGAACTTTAAATGTGGAGGGCGTGGGGTGTTTTTGTGGAAGAGGTTTTACAGCGACTTCCGTGAGCCAGAGAGAAGTTTGATCCATGTTTACCCCTGAAAGAATTTTCTACCAAGGTCGTTGACATAGAAACCAAGAAAGAAAGAAGGATAAATAAGAGAAACCTGCAACTGCCTATTCCAATGAGCACTTTGTTTGTCTCTCGTGACCAATGAGTAAAGTGTAATGTAACTTATGATTTTTGTAAGAATGCATAAAAAGCTTGCATGCTATAATAAAAACAGGTTTGAAGCCTTCTGAAAATGGAGTGTGTTTTGTATTGTGACCATCTCAACTACAACATGTTTGGTCCTGGAAACAGGAGGGTCTGAGTTTCATCTCATCTGTGGCGCCGTAACAGCATCACGGAAATCCTTCTAATTACAGGTGGAAAAGGAGTCTGCAGGCATTTTCAAACATCTTGACCTCAGGAGCAAAAGTTCAGCATGGACAATAACACACTCTGACATTCCCTCCCCACCCCCAACACCCCAAAATATGGAAAATAAAACACAAAGCTCAGAAACAGAATACAAAAAACGCCCAAAAAGCTCAGGGAAGACCTCACTGTGGCCTTTCAGTGCTTAAACAGGGTCTGTGGGAAAGATGGGGACAAACTTTTTTGTAGGATTCTTGTAATAGGACAAGGGGAAATGACTTTAAACTAAAAGAGGGGAATCTCAGACTAGATTTAGGGAAGAAATTTTTGAAGATGAGGATGGTGAGGTCCAGGTTCCCATCACTGGAAACATTCAAAGTCAGGTAGGATGGGGCTCTGAACAACCTGATCTAGTTAAAAACGTCCCTGCTCACTGCAGGGGTTTGGACTAGGTGCCCTTTAAAGGTCCCTTCCAACCCAAATTCTTCTATGATTCTATGACAATGATGTACATAGGCAAGGCACTTCAACCACACTGTACATTTGGAAACATTTCTAAACATTTGTATGGATTTTCACAGACAGTCTTGTTTTAAATATCCTCTGGGCCATGAAGGAAATCTATTGTGACTGTGAATAAACACCTCTGAGGTCATACAGCTTCAAAAACTTCTCCCTCCAGGCTAAAACAAGCCATCACAACCAGATTACTGTGGCCAAATCTGAGCAAGACTCACTCCCAAAGCAGTCTTGGTCCTGAAAATGCTGTTACTAGTAAGGAAAAAACTATTTGAAGATTTTTACAGGTCTATGAAAAGATCCAAACTGAACTTGAGATTGTGTGTTACCTTCCTCTTGTTCTTGCCACTTCAGAGCTCTCTACTTTTGCTGGCAGTGCATGGCAAGATTAGACACAACTAGGCATTTAAGTGACATATTTGATGGTTTAAAACTCTTTTTACACCCCTGCCCCGAATGAATACCATTATATCCAATAAATAAAACCTGCTCCTTCTCAAAGGCCATCCCCAGTAATATATCTCACAGGCTGGTCACCAGTTGCTGTATATTGAACATTACATCTGCTCATGGTCTGAGAAGAAATAAACTACAGCTTTTGTGCTGGATTTATCAGGGCAAAAAGTTCACACTGGAGGTGGATGCTTGGGATGACAGGAACAGGGCAAAGGTGACTCAAACCAATATCTGCTAAAATATATTTACCCCAAAACAAACCAATCCCAAATTGCCTGGTATGAACTCAACTGCTGCCTGTACCAAGTGGGTGGGTGACAGCTCTGGGTTCTGCCAAGGAGAGGTCAGTGCTGCAGCTCTCCTGCCATTTACAGCAATAAAATGGACTTTGTGCAGGTATTTTCTCTGTGATCTCTTAATGCTACCAGAAATACCTGTAAGCCTCCTGACTCCTCTCTTTCTGATAGTACTTTAAGTTGATAACACCTGCTAGACCGACACAAACAGCATAAAAATGATTTCTATTTAACCAGGCCTTACCAAAGAGCCACAATCTTTTGCCATCATCCCCTTACCCTGTTCTCTCTTATTTCAAATACTCAGAATTTATGGGATAGAATTCTGAAAACCTGCTCCTAATCACTCTGATGGCACTGTTTGAAGTGCCCTGGCAGTGCTGTTTAGCAAAGCATCCTCTGCAATCACTGTGATGAAAACCAAAGCAGCTGGTAGCACAGCAGATGCCCCCGTCCATGATGAACCACTGAATAAACCATCACTGCCCTGACCACTGCCCTGCTCCAAAGCCAACTGAGATTAAAGCTAATTGTTTCTTAGCTGCTCCACCACACTGACAGCTCGTGTGGGTCTCCTCATGGCTGGGGTGGCCTGGTGGCAATCAATTTGTCAGTTTTTCCTTTCACACCCCACTCACAGGTATTGCAAGTGATGCTGTGCGAAACCAGAGCAGTGGCTATGCAGCCAGGCAGGTGGGAGCCCACCAGGGAAGGAGGCACTGGCAGATCCCCTTTAGACATTTTCAACCCAGTTTGATAGCAGGATGAGGTCTCAGAGATAACCACACTGCTACAAGTGTCCTGAAAAAAGCATGTGTGTGTGTAAGAGGGAGCAGCTGGGGAAGGGAGGGGATAAAGGAATCCAGAATAAAAATCTTCTGGACTCTATAGGTACAATTCAATTGTCTTAACAGAGGTGTCTGCTGATGTTGGGGGGTTTGTGAAACATCTGCACCAGACCTACAGAAGGTCTGTGTCCTCCCAAAACTCCAGCTGTCATCCAACCAGGGCATCCCAGGGTGTTGCAGAACGAGGCAGACTGGCCAAATTTAGGGGACTGAATTGCTCATCAAGGATGGCAGCTGCCTCCAGCCTCAGACACCAAACCCTGAGGGTCTAATGGTGCATCTAAGCCTTGTTTCAACCAGAAATTCATCTTGAGGACTTGGGGACAACAGAGACTGACCAAGCACAGGTGGCCACGCCAGGGCTACGTGCATCTGCCAAAATGTCTAGTGCCAACTGACCCTTCCATGCCCAAGTCATCCTTAGGCAACTGCCCAGAAGGACACGCTGTCCTGGGAGATCTGTGTCCAGCTGGAGGCCAGGATGGATACCTTGCAGTACTCCCAGTGGTTCTCAGGCAAAACTGAGTCAAGCCCTAGACCTCTGCAGAGTAGTGGTAGCTCAGACATCTCCTACATTAATATCTCCATGCAGGCACAGGGATTTCGTTATATGAAACTGAATTTCATCCTGTACTTCATTAACTCTGCTGTTCACAAAAGGTTTGAAACACCTTGTCTCACTTTTCTGTATTCACTTCAGACATCAAGCTACATATACACATTAGATATGTTTGTCCAGATACACCTGCACGTACATGAAATAGGTGGAACATCCTTAGTGCTGTTATTTACCATGGATTATTAAAGCAATCTTATTTTCTTCCCAGAAATGCAGCTGACATTTTGCACAAAGAGCTATTTGCACTTCATGCTTTTAGCCAAAAATAAATCTCAAATATCATTCCCTGCTTCCTTCATGAGCAGGTAACCTCAGAGCTGCATTGCTGGGCATTCAAACAGAATGAACTGCTGAATAAGCACTTTATGTTTACTTATTCCTACATTTCACTGTACACTGCATTTTCCAGAAAAATATATGCCTAACCCGTGACATGCCACATTTCCTGTAAAAAGTTACTAATAATACCCAGTCCTCCTGGCTGCTAACAAAGTGCTTTCAGTTTAAGTAAAAGCAAACTAAAGATTACCTCAGTTTCCAAAAGCAATGGCAGATTTGTATGTCCATATGGATCCCCTTAAAAAGCAATCTGCTTTCCAGTGACACTGAGCAGCCAGACTGCAAAAGCAGGTCACTTTTTTTGGTCTTTGAGGTTGGGAATCAAATGACAGATGCACTCAAAGAACCCCAAATTCTTTTAGTATAATTACGTTAAGCTTTTAGCCTAATGACAATCCAGCATGCTTTCGTCGACCTTCTCACTTTTAATGCCTTTTCCAAAGCTTGTGACTCTGGTTGTGCCAGTACAAGGCACAAATGGTCAGATTAATCCAGCCTTATGTCAGGTGCCTCCCTGAGGTGCTCAAGCTGCAGTTTTTCCAGGATGTCCGCAGACAATGGAGACAGTCTGGCATCCCAGGGGATGTTGAGGAGCTGAGCACCAAAGACTAAGCAAGCTTGGATTTTGTATCTCAGAGCTGGATTAAAGGTAGATGCAGGTCAAATAAGCCACACAGAATCACAGAATATGGAAGCTGGAAGGGCACATAGACATCAAGTCCAGGTCCCTGCAGGACTATCTAAAACTAAATCACATGACTAACAACATTGTCCATTGTCACACCCAGCAGGTGCCCAGGCAGCCCACCTAGGTGACAGTCACACTCCAGGACAGTGATGAGCAGCCTTTACAACCAGACAGCCTTCCTCAGGGTAGGAGGCAGCTCAGGATGTTCCAGCCCCACCCCGAGCAGCAGCACAGGATAACAAGCCAGGCACTGTGCAAAGTGCTGCACCAATTCTGTGCTGGCAGCAAGAGAAAAGTGAAAAGCACAGAGGCCTGGAGCTGTGAGGCTGATTCCAAGCTCCCCATCCGTGGGGGGGAACAGGCTGCTGGAAGCATCCATCCTCCCCAAAAAGCTCTAGGCAGGGAGACACACATGCTGCTGTGGTAGGCTGCAGTCTGAATATCTCGTCTCCATCATCTCCTTTTGTGCCAACGCAGGGCAAAATCAGACAATTTCTATTCAGATGACACCTTCTCATCAAATCCTGTTTGAAGATACATCTGCAAGTGCTGCTGCCGAAGTTAGAATACTTTTGGAACAAAAACATGAGACTACTTCTTTTCCCTTCCACCATTTTATTTACCTTGATTTGGCAAAAGTGGAGAATATAAATCTTTATGTATTTCACCTTCCATCTGTCATTCAGTCAGACAGCTCCTGAGCTCCTGTGAATTGATTTAGCACTGCATTCACTGCCCTGCACCCTCACTGGTGTCACCCAGAAGGAGGGACAGGGATTTGACACCTTGCTTCCCTGGGGAAAAGAAATCTCCCAAGAGCCAGCCAAGCAGGTTTTGCTGTAACAATAGGGTCCAGAGCAGAAAATATCCCATCAGTGAAACCTACCATGCAAAAAGCAAGCCATTAATCCAAACTGTAACACTGTGGCAGCTCACTGTCACTTCTGTCACTCAGCTGCAGAGGAAAGGCCAGACAGTGCATGTGAAGCACCTGCCAGGATCATCAGCTGCTCATTAATACTTTTTTTATTGTGGATAAACCAGGGTCCATACACCTGCAGTGCCTGGTAGATACAGACCAGCAAGAAGCTCTTCAGGCACTCTCTGACCAATGAAAATACCTGATTTTCTTCCTTCCTGTTCATGGATGGCAGTGGACATCTGCACTGTTCTTTGGCTAGCACAGATGGGAAAGATGCAGTTTGCTCTTTGAAGAGCTTCTAGCAAGCCTAACAAAACAGGTACCAATTATTATATTTTGTTTACTGTAGCAAAATCCACTGAGCTGCAAAGAAAAACTGCTCAGGAAGGGGCTTTCCTTGCATTAAGTGTTAGATCTAAGTTTGAGATCTGCAGTGATAGGTCACCAATGTAGTCAGTCTCTCTGGAGGATTATTTCTTTCCTTGGAAGTGCATTTTCCAATCCTTTGTACATTTTCATCCCAGGGCAAAGTCTACTAAGAGAGAGTATTCCTGCAAAAAGCAATTTACATGATCAGTTATTTTCTATATTCCCTTTCCTATTCTTTCAGCAGTTTGTGCTTGGATAAGAAGCTTATACCCTCCCAGCCCAGTTTCTCTTTATCCTGCAGTTAGTCTCATAATCCCATTCTTCTGATATCTTAGTTTCTCACTGTCAAAATGATCATGATACCACAAGATTGGCAAGAGGCCCCCATGGCCTGGGGCAAGTGAGGGAGAGCACAGGTTGGAGCACCATCCATCTCCTTCATTTTTCTTGCCCAAGACCAGCTAGGAAAGCACATGGAAATGGGGATATGAATTTCTTTCCCTGCAGTCACACAACTTCCCAAGTGGAAAGTGCCTGAACCCACAAGCAGGCCAGCAGCTGCAGATGTGGGGTTGTGAGGTGCTGTAGTACCACTGTAACACTAATTCTTCCAACAGGAATTTTTTCTCATCAACTCTGTATTAGTCTCTTAGGTGAAATAACTGGTTTGTCTGTTCAAATATAAGAAAATGAATTTTAATAAAATCTACACAGCAAATACAGTCTGTTTCCTAAATAAAATGTCTGAACTACTTCATGATGGCAATGAGAGCGGATGTTCTCCTTAGGAAAGAAAAAATATAAGTAATATGGTAAGAATAATTATTTCATGTGCAAGAAGTGGCAGCAATTTCAGAGATTTCATGTGAATGATTTCTATTCACCTAGAAAAAGGGGAGAGCAAGGCTTAATTTTACCTCTGGCCTATGAAGAATAAGCAGAAAGGTTGACACAGCTTTAGCCATCTTCAGGCAGACTCTAGGAATGGGGTGAGTTGAGGGTGCTCCCCCTACCCTGAATGTTTTTGTGGTATTTACAATAAAGCTGGGGGTTTTAATGACCATTCTTCTCTTCAGATATTGAACTTTATGTTTCCCCAGTTTTGGTGTGTCTGGTGCAGCTGTTTGTCTCTGGGCAGTGCAGGGCACAGAAGTGATGCTGGATGGCAGCTGTGCTCACCTGTGTTTGATCATTCCCCTGTGGGGAATGATCACCCAATTTCTCACTTCAGAGCTTAAAGAAGGATCTGTAATTAACAGGGCACATTCCTCATGCCTGTTCTTGTCACTTTACAGAGGAGGGACCTGTAAATCTGGCAACCTCTAGCCTCTCCCTCTCCTCATCCCCACGTCCTGCAGCACCCCACAAGGTGGAAGAGCGAGGTGCCTGTGTCTTTGTCACTTGAATCACAGTCCTGGAAACACAAATCTGAGGCAACCTGTGACACTTCTTACCACAGTCTGGTGGTTGCCTCATGTTTCCAAGACTTTTTCATTTGTTCTTCAACTACGTGCATATAACTGTGCAGACAAACTGTACCACTCCAAAACTGGTCAAGAACTATTGAATTTAGATTTCTTTTGTAGCTGATGACTTTCAGTGTTGTTTTTTTTTTTCTAAGTATGATCCTTAGAAGTATTAGAAGATGAGTCTTTGGAAACCAAGTGTTTTCTCATCTGAAATTCCAAGTCTCCAAATGTGAGGAGGGAGAGATGGTGAGTGGAGTCAGATAAATTCTTTCCAGTACTGCAGCCACGGCATAAAAACAAACATGTTCCTGCAGGTTTTCCATCAGATATCAAAACAACATTAATTCACCAGAGTTGCAAGAGCTCCATCAGAGCTGCTGTGGACTTCTCAAACCACTGTCTAGACAGACAAAACGTGCTGTGAAACAAGTCCAGTTAAAAACTTCTCCCAGCAAAACCAGCTGTGTTTGTGATGTTGAAGGCTCAACGTACCCCAAAAACTTAAGGGAAACTATGGGAAGTTTATTGTTTGCAAACCAAGAGACAATTATCCCTCTGCTAAGTCAACAAAAGGGTTTGGCTGTCCTGCTGAGGGGGATGTCAGGACAATCAGAGAGCAAGACAGACTGCACAGTCTGGGACTGGAGAGTCTCTGCTATTGCTGCTCCCTGCAAGGAGTGATGATCAGTGAGCAACACCTGCATTATCCTGGAATATTTTCACTGGCTGCATCCAAATAACAGCTGCTCTACCAATTATTGTACAATGACTAGACCCAAGGAAAAAACCCTCTAATTTTGGATGCTTAAGCTCTGTTTTTACCTCAAGACCAAATCAAGCCTAACCCTAGGGGGGCTCACGTGGAGGACAGTCCAGGCAGAGTGGGATCCCTGGAGTCATCCTTTTACAATTCAGATCCTACACTTCCACAGAGAGGGGGACACTCAGTCGTGACCAAGGGCTGTGCTAAGTTTTGCCCTCAGTCATCCTAAGGCCATCGTGTGTGCTCTGCCTTGATCAGGACTGGAGGTCAAGAGAAAGAGGCAATTCTCATTCACACATGGCAGAAAACATCTGGGGAAAGGTGAGCCACAGAGAACCAAAAGGATAAAAATTCCCACATAGAAACAGAGTAAAACTGAAAGAAAACCAGTGATAATGGACACAGTAAGTAATGGCTCCCTGTGGCCAATATATTACAACAAAGAAAAATCAGCATGAGGGTAGGCCCAGAGACTAGAACATTAAATCAGAGAGTCAAGAAATAATTGATATTATCTTCCCTCCCCCTTTTTTTTTTTATTTCAGGGAGAACATGGTTTCCTTTAAAAATCTTACTTTCTAATCCATTTCCCAAGTTTAATATTATGATTTGGGTTCCATCACAAAATCACATTTTCCTATTAAGTGAAATGTGAAAAGGATACATCTACAGTGAATTTGGGAGGTATAGGGAGGTTCTGATTTTGTGCATTTTGCAAGTGCAGATTCCTGGAAGGGCAGAACAAAGTGACAGAGCTGCCTGCCAGCCAGGAGGCCTTCTTTCAGAAAAGCTCCAAAATAGATTTCTACCAGTAATTTTGCACAGTATGGAATCTCCTGCCTTCACAGCACCTGGCTGGGCTTGTGGCTTTCACAGACCTCTGCTGGAGAAGCCCCATGACTCAGAAGTGGGACAAACCCCCACATTTCATTAAAGAACAGGAGGATTTAGCAGCAGTGGTGCCAGTTACATCTCCAAAATGAAAGCCATGCCCTGCAAGGTGAGAGCTGCTGACACACACACACACACACCTGACTGCTGTCCTAAAAAGTGACCCATTTCATCTGCCAGCACCTGCTCCTGGGTCCCACAGTGTCCCCAATGGTCAGCCCATCCCCCTGTGTCTCTGGCTCAACTAAATGTGGCTAAATGTGCACATTCCTTAATGCTTCCTAAATTCCCAGAGAGATATCCACAGTAAGAAGGCAAGGACGTGGATGGCCTTATCCTACAGGATAAAGCTGGCTCTGAGCTCTGCTTTTCATGGCAAGGGGTTGGAATGAGATGATCTTTAAGGCCCCTTCCAACACAAACCACTCTTTGATTCTAGGACAATGAAGGCCAGAAGTGACCAAAATGGAAGAAAATACATTTTAGGTAGTAGATAATTAAAGGAATGTCAGATTGGGTTCATATTCAATTAGAACTAATTTAAACAAGATTCCGGCTAAGGATGACCCAAACAAAACAGGAAAAAAAATTAACACATGAATCTGGAAACAGAACAAAAGGGAATTAAATAGCAGCAAAGAAACAAAAATCATAAGAGAGATGAAAAATCAATAGGTTTGGTTCTCCTTTCCTTTGCATTGTTTACAGTAATATAAAATTGATGGATTAGATCTGTATCGGTTGGAGATTCTCCTCAGTAAGTGTGGGTCAGTGGGTTTATTGAATTTAGACAAGTTTTACACAGTAAGACAGACAAGTGGAATTTCAGAAAGAAATGTGGAATGGTAGCAGGAGACCAAAGGTAGGATCCCTTTGACTGCAGGAATTTCTTACTGTTCACTAAGACCCTGAAAGGCAGGAAATTGGTATCTGACCCTGTGTACTACATTTATTTTCCAAAAGAATTATTCAGCACTTTTCCTTGGCAAGCCACAGACTGTGTTGCTACATATGTGCTGGGTGGAGAAATCCAGATGTGAATATGAACTGTATATGGAAAAGATAAATTCCAGTGTCTCCTAAATATCATATACCTGCTAAGAAGGTTAAGTCTGTCATGACTCACTGGTTGTTTCACATATTCTTTTTAACAAGATATTTCTAGAGGCAACTCTTAGAATGAACAGCTCACTGCTTATTTTTGGTGAAGAAAAATAATATTTGTAACAGTTTTTTTTAAACAAAGGTATAAGATGTTTAGAAGTAGTGAATAATGTATTAAATTTGTACCACCTGGTCTACTTTAGCATTAAAACCTTGCCTTTCCCTCAGCACATGTTAGGAATAATTCTGTTGTCATTACCCTTTCAGTGACATCCAGACAACTCGCACTGTGACATTAATAAAAAGGGACACATTTAGTTGTACCTACCTTTGCACACTCTTCCCCAATTAAATTTGACTCAGTGCCTTCTAGATTTTTAATAACTACCCAGCTATTAGCAAGAACTTAACCACTGACAAACCCCTACTTACACTATTAATAAAGGACACATGTAGTACAAAAAGTGGGCAGGTTTCCCTGCTAATGCCTACTACATCAACAGGGCTGCAGTTTTCCAAATAATAACTTAGCTCCCCTTCGACCCCCTGGAATACAACCAAATCTCAGCAAAGAATGCACTAGAATCTTCACAAGTAAAGAATCTATGAGAACACAAAACATACATATGGTGAGTCTTATTAAAAATATTTCATCTTGTCAGTAGTTCATATAATGGAGTCAATGCTTAAACAATATCTTTAGAGAAATATCTTTGATTTGGAAACACAATTAGAACAAAAAGCATGAGGATGGTTTCCAAGGGGTTAGGTTGACTGAATTAATGTATTACCATTCTTCTTCCTTCATATTTCCAAGATATCTCACACCCATAAGTGTTAATGGAAGATAGTTTTGAATTCCCTTATATACATGCCTATGGAAGAGCACTAGCATTGTTAACAGATTTTATTTCTCTCTGATACATCCCAGTGACTCATTTATAGATCAAGAAGAAATATTTATAATTCTACCGATGAAAATCTGCACCAAATGCCAAAATCTGTCACAGTCCACTAATGAATCTGCTTCGGATTATGGCTTTGGGAATTCCTTATGTCACAAATTAAAAAAAAAAAAAGCCTTAGTCCACTTTTTGTTTTCATCCTCCTTTGAGCTGCATCAGAAGCAAAAGCTCACTTCTCTTCTGTATGACAAATTCTATTGGGATTTGAGCTAGCTGTATTTTCAAATATCTACCTTTCTTTGGATGAATATTGCAGGGAAAAATTGGCAGATTTTAGCATATATTCAACATGAACACCATATAATACCTTGAAAACACACTTGCCCCCTAACACAAGATGCAAGCTCAGATTTAGTCACCAAGTGCGAAGACTCAAGTCTTCAGGAGAAACAACTGAGCCTGTAGCAGGATACAGACTCTCATAAATTTGAAGTGACAGGAAGAAGCAGATTACTTTTTAGAAGCAGGTTTTGAAAGTAGTCACTCCTCCCATCTATTTTCAGGTGCATTTCCCTCACATATATTGGGTGAAGCAGCCCTAAACCTCCCAGATTTGAATAGACTCCACTCAATCTATCATAGAATGGAATTTTTGAAACCCAGCAGTCTTTGATGGCTCTTCATAAATACAGTGACGTTAATTACCCCAGAATTTTTAGCACCAGCATCTGGTGTTACACATGGGGGTGTGGTATGTCTCCCCAATGAAGTAAATTATAGTTTCTTATGTGGGTACTGATAAATCATACAGCTTTTAAAGTCTGGAGTGTCAGGCAAAAGCTTTGTATTTAAAGTAACCCACAAGAGGATGGAGGCTTCCCATCCCTGCTAGGAGCCATCAGAGGCAACTGGGCTGATTGATGGCTGGTGTCAGGATTTATTTTAAGCATCAAATGATGCCATCTGTTTCTGGTGGACATTTCTTTAACCCTGGGGATGTTTAATATCTAAACAGATATAGCCAGCTGTTTGCCCAAAAACATTGACTACCTGAGTGCTCTGCTTCCCAGGCACTTCTCAAGAAAGGCTGGATAATGGGGAACACAAATAGCCAAAATTGCTTTGGGACACGCAGAGTGCTCAGGTAGCTGGCATGGAAATTATGAAGGGAGAAGCTGGGAAATGTGCTGGGGTTTAGCTGCCTCCCTCAGAGGTTTGAGCCCTCCAGCATCACACCAAATATTCCTGCTGCCAGCCGTGAGAACAGATGAGTAGAAGCAAGAAGGACAGTAGTGACATGCTGACAGTTGTTCTGACACCACTTTCTTTGTATCCCCAGCTGAGCTTATTGATGGATCCTGGGCTGCTCTCCTGCAGAGCCACATGTGACTCAGGAAAGGAAACTCGCCTCCCTTGCATAAGTGCCCGAGCTGATGAGACACACTCCAATGACACTTACACTTCTTGCTAATGATCCCTTGGGTCCCCTGGCTTCTTGTGGACCCTCAGACTCTGCAGCCCTTGTTGCCAGTATTTCCCAGCTCTCATTATGGCTGTTGCAGCTTTCTGATCAATCCTCCTCCTCCCCGGTGCCCCACATGCCCCTCACTTGCCGCTTTGCAGATTTTGTCTGTCCTGACGATGACTGCTCCTGACGTGCCTGTTCTTGCCTGCTTATCTGCTGGCCCTCTCAGCTGATGCAACCAAAACACAAATGCATATTTCCAGAATGCTGGGAGCTGCTGAAAGAGCAGATGAGGTGAACAGCAGCATCCAGGACATAAGCACTGGGTTGCAGAGAGAGGGGAGAGAAGAGAGTGTTCATGTAAGACTTAGGACAACCCGAACCCTCTTCGAATCTCCTATGGCTTCCCTGCTCCTTGCAAAAAGCTGCTTTTCCACAGGTTTCACATAGTTGCATCTTATCCTCTCTTCTTTCCATTGTGCAAGAAGTGGAACCAATGGACCCCAAGGAGAGTGTGTGATTAGAGGCAGAAGTACAGCATGTAAAGCTTCAGGACACTGCAGACCTCTACTGTGCTTCGAAAATTAAAAATCTAAACTCTAAATGTTGTAATTTGGGCTTTCATACCTTCTTCCCAAACCTGCTTTAATTTCCAGCAAGCAGATCTAACCTAGTTAGATCTGCAATTAGAAGGTACACAATATTTTAAAATTCCACTTCATTTATATTAATAATTAGATGCAATAATACAAATACTACATTTTCCTCCAAGGAGATTAACCTTTATTCACACAGTGGACGTCTCTTCAGTGGCCCCAATGAGTAAGTCATGTTTGTCATTAAATGCAAAAATAATTACTTGATTCAGGGCAGCAAGTCTTGCTGGAGCCCTTGGATTAAGCATTTCTGTAGGGATAGACAGTAAAAACCACAAAAACGGGGCTTTGGTAGTCTAGATTTGTATACAATTTGAAAAGAAAATAAGGAGATGGTTGGAAAAGTGCTATCATATGTCATCAGAGTTCCATTTGAATTTTATTGACAAAAGTAATCTGAATTAAAGAGACCTTGTATTTTTGGGGTAAAACAAGCCTTCATCACCCTTTAAAAAGTTTTATAGTCTTGAAATTCCCTGTCCCTGTCTTTTAAAAGTGCTGGGGCTTTGATGTATCTTCCCTGAGTGACAGCCCTATCATGTCAGGCAGAAATTCAAATCTCCGTCTGAAGACCACCTTTGACCATCCTAATATGCTTTGGTTGTCTGAGCTCTTGAAATGCAAAATTGTAATCCACTTTACCCAGACCTGTAAGATACTATTTTGCTATTACTTCTGGTTTTACCACAAGGGATAGTGATAGTCCTCTGTACCCATTCCATTTAAACAAAGAGAAAATGTGACATTACCATAAACCTCTTTCAAGCCCAGACGTGATCTGCTGAGAAATCTGCAGTAATAGAGAAGCATCAGCATTGAGTGAGACAGGACTTTATGGACACTCCTACACCAATAAATTAAATGTGCTCAGGGATATTTTCTGGCACTGAGGGCAAATGCAAAAGAACATCTCAATCTGTATTATTAAAACTCTTCATACTCTGCAGTGACCACAATATTCCAGCTGGGATAGACCTGTGCAGCTCCCATACAGCTGGCCAGCTGATGGATTCCCACAGGGTGGGCCACCAGTTCTCCTTCACAGGTGGCCACATAGACTCAGTCTCATATTCCTCAATTAGAGATCGTGGTGCTCAATTAGTGACACTCAGTAATTAATTCTAGAAAACAAACTCAGAAATTAATTCTAGAAGCAAAGTCCCCGTGTTCAAGACCATGCAATCCAAATACCAGCCCTGTCTCACACATTTACACACTGCACATTGCAGCTGCCTCTTTTGTGGTTTTTTTAATCTATTTTCTTCACTTTAAACCTTGAATTAAAGGCTACTTTAGCAAACAAAGGAAAAAAAATTAGATAGACACATGGGACCCAGTGACACCTTATATTGCTTAGGGTCTGTTATTTAGGAAAGTGATTCAGGGCAGAGAATTGCTGTGAATTTCTTCTCATAGATTAAGCTTCACATAAAGCTGTAGTCATTTCTCTTCCCCACCCAAACAATCCTCCCAATCCCAAATCTCTCTCTTGCACATCTGTCAGGCCAGGATCCATGCTAAATGACCCTTCATCTTTCTTGCCTTTCTCCTCCTTCTAGGCCATTATTCCCATCCAGGTGCCCAGGACAATATTCTCATGGTCAGGAGGGAGACTCTTGTACAAGAACAGGATGAAGTGGAAGCAGTAAGAAGTTCTGCATTGCTCCCATTCATAGAATCACCTCCTGCTTTGTGTTGGAAGGGACCTTAAAAATCACCTACTTTCAACCCCTCTGCCATGGGCACAGAACCTTCCACCAGACCAGGTTGCTCAAAACCCTGTAACTTGATTTTTCTTTCTTTCCTGGATGCAGAACCGTGTCAGAACAGCTCAGTAACACAATTTATCAACAACCTTTTTCTGTTCAAGAGGGAAATGGTGATGAATGACTCGTAATGAGGTTCTGTTGGTGTCTGACCAGTTTGAGAATCCAATGATTTTAACCTGATGGAGGTTTAGTGGGACTTTCCCAGAACACCTCTTCAAGGATCTGTCCTACATGGACTTGTAGGAAAGGCTTGTAGGCAGGCACAAAGCTCTTCCACCAAAGAATGTGATGTTTCCATATTTCTGCCTGTCTCATGGGCCAAATTAAAACAGAAAAAAACATCCATAAAGGCTTCCTGAGATGTGGAAGCAGAATAGAAAGACAGGTTTCAGGCACATTTGACTTTAGCAGAGAAAAGTTTCCATTGAGTTTAACCAAAATGGTCACTTCAAATCTCATCCAAACACTGCTGAACAGCTCTGCTGCCAGGCACTGAAATTACCATAGGAGAACACAGGACCAGAAGGTCCTCTTGGGTCAACATATCCAGGCACACGGGGATTCCTAGAGCTGTTTTCCTTCTAGGATGGCAGGCACAGAAATAGGTAGTTTTTAGGGGCTATTTAGTCCAACATATTTAGATTTTTTGGGTGGTAAGATATTTTATGACTTCACAGACTCCATTAACCAGATCTGCCTATAAAGGCACCTCCACGTAATTATTTCAGATGCAGATGTTCACAGTGACTGATACACATACTCTGAAATATTTTCTGTTGGTAAGCTACTGGATCATAACATAAATATTTAAACAGGGCTGAGTGCATGACCTTACACTTTGTATTTCATAATTCCATGCATCATGCATTAATTCAATAATGGTTATGCAATCCTGCCTACAGGATAGTGTGGTACCCTAGAAACTGGTGGTGCTTTCTACCTTTGTGTTCTCAGAAAATGTCATCAATATTTTCCTGAGTGAATGGACAGCAGGACTGATCCTAAAGGAGAAGTTTCATTCTTATATTCTGCTTTTAAGGAAAATTCTTAAGGTGTCACTTTCCTAGTTGCAGGCCCTACATGTTTACATGCTTCTGACCCCAGTAATGCAAGATCCACCACAGAAATGCAGCCAGCTTGTGGTGGACTGGGGAACAGGGATGGATGTGCCATGGACGTCCTGGGATGTGTGAATGGGACAGAGGTGAGACAGCAGCAGCCCAAACTCAGCTCTGGGGGCCAGTCAATGCACTGCAGCTCTGTGGATTTAACACTAAGAGATGTTTTTTGGCTCATGCAGCCCAGCTGGAGCAGGAGCAGAGACAGCGAGTGCATTTCAGGCTGTCCTTCCCTTGGTGACACTTCAGGACAGGCTGGCAGGATCCACACTTCATCCTGGTGGCCACCAAAGGGTGAAAGTGTGGCTTGGCCAGCGTGTGTCACACACTCCCAGCAAGGCTGGGAGATTGTCCTGCCCCTGATGGAAGTGTCACTTTCATTCCTGCACGTGGTTAGAGCCCAGCACACACAGCTGTCCCCTGAGAAGTGGCTGGTGTCACATCGACTCCCACCAGAGCAGGGGGCACCAGGACCTGCCTCGTGACCCTAATTCTCCTACATCATCTTAATGATTCCTGTCTTGGTGATTTTCCTTGTCCACCTCAGTAACATAAATATACATTAAAAATACGTTCAGCTGTTTTGAAAGCTTAACAAAAAGTGTAATTATTCACTTAGCTATTTCAGAAGCTCTCTCTTACAAATGAGGAAGAAATTCTTATGATCTGTCTGGTTTGGCTTTACCTACTAAAGCAGCCTCAATGACTCTAAAATGCCACCTGGCAGTAGCAGCACAGCTTTGTTGTGCAAAAGGCAGTTACACAGCACATAGTTTTCCAACTATATTGTAAAGTTTAGCTCCTTGAAGATGATTCACTCATCAGCTGACCAGCCTTAAATATAGTTTTGTGTGGCATTGCACACAAATTGTCTCAGACATTTTCAGGATATAGGAGTACAACCCAAAGACTAAGGATATACTAAAATTCCTTTCAACAACTGGACTGCTCTATAACACGATGCTGCCCAGGGCACTTACTAAGTTTCCTGGCTTTTCTTCCACCATTCCTCTGAATTTATGTTAGTGAGCCTGGGTAAGACCTGCAAACTGAATCACTGAACATACCACAGAATGGCAGTGGTTGAAACAATTTCAACACCAGTTTGCAGACTTTACAGGAGCTCAGGTGGAAGTTTGCTCCATAATCCTCAGCCTTGCAGCTGGGAAAGTGACAACAGACATCACCATAAGGCAGATGTGACAGATAGAAGTATTTAATTTGGATGCATGTACAGATATGCTGCACCAAGATTTTCTCCATGCCTCCAGATACTATGGAAACATTTAGAGTCCTAATGAGATACAACCTCAGGACAATATTCTTCATCAGAACTGATTCTTGAAACGTAGAGGAGGAAAAAGGACCTCAGCAAGTTAAAAGAGAGACTTTGCTGACATACATGGCAATGGAGTTACAGGTAAAAGATTTTGCACATGAGTATTTTTATCTGAAAGGGCTTGTGGTGCTTTTTAGCTACCAGAACTTTTGAGTGTGATGATGTTATGAGAGTGAGGTGGTGAGTTCAATCCACTCTTACTGAAGAAAGCAACAATTTTGCTGATGGCAGAGGTGTAAGATGACTTCCTCTCTACCTGCTAATCAACATCATGAAATCTCCCTGTTGGCACTGGATGAGTCTCATGATTCAGAATCTGCTGTTCTTTCCACCACCTCATCATCTATAAATACCTGTAAATAATTTCTTTTTTTTTTCTATGTGTGACCCAAACATAAGAATCATTCCTCTTTACCAATCTTTGCCACATCCTTACAGAACTGTTGGCTGAAAAGAGTAAAGCTAGCAATTTTTTCTTTCAGCTGACCAATAACTTCAGCTTATCCATGCTGACAGAGTTTTTCAATATCTGATTATACATCTGGGACAATCTCTTTTTTTTGAGCACTGAAGTTTAAATATATGTAGATAATGTTAATGCAGCCTGCTGAGCCAGATTTCATATTTAACAGAACTTATGCACACTGATGAGTGTTAATATCTAAGGGTATCAGATGTTGCTAATTCACATCTTTTAATAATCCATGAATATTTCAAATGTTAACATTTCCCCCAGAATTTAACACATATTATTTCCAGCTTTCATCATCATACACAGAACACATTGCTTAATGGCAGGGGGAAATTAACTTTCTAGATCTCAGGCTAAACTCTCCTAAAAGATATATTAAATAATGTTTTTTCCTAAATAAAGAAAGTAATATTCTGCCCCAGCTCTTCTAATCAAATTCATCTCCATGAAAAATTTATAGAAATGGTAAGTCATAGAAAAAAACGTAAATAATTTCCCAGTTTCTGAGTAATCACAGTTTAATCTTCTGACTTTCATTAAAAAGACCCCTAAAAATATACTTCGCTCTTGCAATTAGCATTTTCATGTGAAAATACCTGTTAAAATTTAAGTTAATGTAAACAAAGCAACATACTTTGCTTTTCTACAAGCTCTTTCAAGAACTTTTCTACCCCAGCAGCCGAGAACCAAAGCATTGGGTACTTAAAAGCAAAACAACCACTAAAAGCAATCTGTAGCAAAACCCAACTTTTTCTTTTTTTTTTACAGCAGCATCTACTATTAAATAACTCACTACATAAACAGTAAGGCCATTAGAGCCACAATGTCAAAGATGCTCTGTAAGCTGAACGGGCAAAACATTTCCACAATGACTGAAAGCCAGCAAAGCGCTCCTTAAGATGTCAACAGGGAAATATAATTCAGTCTTAATAGGTTCAGAGCTTATGTAAGCCATGCTTATGGGATAGTCTATTAAAAAACCAGCAAGTGAGCCAGTGACATTACTGTAAACAAAACCTGCAGCTTCCTAAAACATGCAGGCTAAAGATGTCCAAAACACCGCTTCAAGACACTGTGCTGTGGTACGGTTTGTGTGTTCTGGGCCAGAAGTGAAGGGAAATATAAATATGTCCCAAAACAGGGATAGTTGAGGTGATACTCACACCTGTACAGAAAAGAGATCAGGAAAGCCTTCAGCCCCATGAACAGCCTAAGAAATAAAATCACTGTGATCAACCCATGTGCCTTTCTTCTAGTGAAACATCTGCTCTTCTGAAAAAAATCCAGCAAGTCCTCATTCCCAACCAGTCAACTAGTAATGCAACTTTGTATTTGGGACAGGAGCAAATTTGTCTTGGTGACAACTCGGTTCATTGAATTAAAATCGTGGAGCAATGTGACATTTGCCATTTCTGGATTAAAAAATGGTACATTTGCACATGCCCACCAGGAAAGGAAGAAAACAAAACAGACATCTCAAGAACTCACCACCAGGTTTCCTATCACCATGACCAACAGGAAGACGAGAAGGCACAGCGGCTGCCCAGCTACTTCCATGCAGTCCCACATGGTCTCAATCCACTCCCCACACAGAATTCGGAAGATGATGAGGAAAGAATGGAAGAAGTCGTTCATGTGCCAGCGTGGCAGATTGCCAGTCGTGCTTATCTTCTTCACGTTGTCCAAGTAGCTTTTCCCAAAAAGCTGCATTCCCACCACGGCAAAAATAAAGACGATGATGGCCAGCACGAGAGTGAGGTTACCCAGGGCACCCACTGAGTTACCAATGATTTTAATGAGCGTGTTTAAGGTCGGCCAGGACTTTGCCAATTTGAAGACTCTCAGCTGTGAACAGAACATAAACAACAGTGTCAGCTCACAGAAGCATCAGCCATTTCAGTCAATGAATTATTAAAGTGAGTAAAACGTGAAAGATGTTAAATGCCGCAGTGTGTGTGGTACAAGGTGATTTTAGCCATACTTCCTGTTAACCTCACTACTCCTATTAATAAAACATCAGTAGGGATTCTCTGATGAGAATTAAGTTTTCCTGAGCTATGCTCTGCCTGGTTAGATAGACATGGTTTTAATGGCACGTTCCCCCACTGGTGGGGAAAAGCTGGAAGGATGAAATCTATTTCTTAGTATTTTCTTTTATGTTGCTTTTCCTCCCCAAAATAAACATCCTGGCAGGCATCTGGAAGGAGGGGTTTCAGGTTTGGTGCCACAATGAGAGAAGGAATTCCTCTGTGCTTCAGAGCAAACCTCAGTCAGTTGTTATTAGCTGTTAGCTCCCAGGGTGAAAATCACCTCTGTGCTGAGATCACGCAGTCTGTGCCCAGCCCACGGCCCACTTAAGACCTATTTTAAGGACATAAATGGTGCCTAGCCCTTGTGCTGTGTTTCCAGCTGAAGGTTTAAATTAAGCCCTATTTAAGCAGGATTGCTCCAAAAACTGGAGGGAGACACTTAGGACAGTAATGGAAAATTTACACTTTTGAACAACGCAGAGAATTTTGGGACCAAAAAAAAAAAAATTTCTTCTGGTAAATGTAACTGCAAGGGCTTATTTTCCTGATCTTTAAAATTTTGAAGCCATATCATGGCCAAAATAATTAGTATGGACATCCTGGGTACATGAAGTGCAACACAAATGTCAAGCTGGCAAGGAAAGTACTTTTCTGTTCCAGCATGTTGCCAGTCTCTCATTAATAGAACACCACTGTCCCCTGCACAACAAAGGAGCTGACAGCTAAGGAGTTCCCGTGAAAGACAGATGCTGTGTTATGCTGATCAGTTCTAAAAAAAAAAAATCTCTCTCTGAATAATTCAAAGACATTTTCTTTTGACAACATCTAAAAGAATAGTGGCATGTTTATAACATAATTTAGGAATAACAGCTCCTAAAACAACAAGTTATCAGCTCTTGCATTTCTTGGGCTATCAATTTTCTACTGTCTCTGCTAACAGGTGTACAGGTATAAAATGGCAGATCTTTATTACAAATTGGAATTCAAATATTTTAAGTGTGCTACAAGTACCTGGCACAGCTAGAAGGAATCAAATTATGTTCTCATTTACCCTGATGTAAATCTGGAACAATTCCATTTATCCCACAGTAATTAGTGTCACATACTGTTCACCAGCTTGCAGCAATTACAGGCAGATGCGTTTTTAAGAAAATACGTTGCATTCATGTCAGAGTTTACATGAAATAAAAAAAAGATGGTTAAGAACAGAATAAGACCATTACCAGTCGAAAGGAGCGTAAAACAGACAGGTTTCCCATGCTGGACAAACCCAGTTCCATCAGGCTTAGAATAACAATTATGCTGTCAAAAATATTCCATCCCTGTTGGAAATAGTAGTAGGGGTCAAGGGCAATTACTTTGAAGATCATTTCTGCTGTAAAAATCCCAGTGAAGACCTGCAGAAAGAAAATATGGAGTCAAACTAACCTTTTAAGCACAACTTCTTGCTTGTGGAGCTCCCACTCACACAGGTGAGCCCAGCAGAAGGCCAGACACATTCTACAAACAAATATTTGCTTTTTTTCGTGGCTGACTCTTTATTACAATTTTGTCTAGTCTTTTCACAATAATATCTGATACTGCTGTAAACTTATAATGACATCTGACTTCAGAATCTGGATTGGAACATTCATTTCCATCTCCTTCCATCATCTGAATAATCACAGTAGTAAAAAAAATGAAAAAGAAGGCGTAAAGGTGCCTTTTATAAAGGGTAAATCTATACATTTCAGTGGAGGAAGCTAAGTGAATGGAGAGTGAGTGTTAAGGGCTATTTGGGTTGCAGTGTATCTGGTGTTTTATCCCTTTTTATTTTGTTCTTATTATCAACAGAAGGGCAACTCACACCTCCAGTCATTCTGAGGTTATTGCTGGCAGCAAAGATGATTAGAAACTCTAATTTGAGTCTTGGTGTTTGGGGTTTTTTTTTATTATTTTTACAAATAGTCACAGCAATTTTCTTCTCATTGCATCTTGGGAACACATTGGTTATTTATGACCCAGTTAAAATGTCATATATTGGAGCTTCTAATTGGAACATTTTTCTTTAAAACAACATATAAATATTACCTATGAGGCAGAGGGAGCAGGGGAAGGAAGGCTGCTGACAGCAAATTCACTTTTAATAGATTCCTGTAAAGTATCCCAGAGAATGAGATTTTGTACTTTTGTATGCCTTGCTTAAGTAATGTTTTAAATCCATAGTGCAATGCTACAATCAACTTAAAATGACAAAACGTGGGCACCAAGTTTGTCATATACTGTTTTACTTCCATTTCACATCCTAGTACAGGCTGACCAGAGCTTTGTGTTTCTGGAAAATTCTGGAATTTCTGTGACAGAAATAGATACATTTGCAGAAATGGATTTCTCTAAAATTTAAATACATGGTTTTCTGTGAAACAATCAACATTAACGCACTTTGTTGGTCAAAATAGGGTGGGGAAACACAGAGGTCATGTATCACTAATATACAGTCAAGGAGAAATGTTTTCCTTCTCAGAAGCTGAATATTTGGAACATCAGCCCAGCAAACCCCATCAACTCTGAGCAGCAGAGATGAGACACCCACTGAGACGTGAAAGGGAAAGAGTAACATCACACAACTACGATATTAAAGAATAAAAATGAATTATCATAGCCTGAATTTGAGGAGTGCTCGGCTTTGCTCTGTAATGCTTCAGGAATTAATTGTTCCAAGTGGCCATTGTACACAATTCCTTACGGAAAATACCTTCTGCTTCCCCTCAGGAAAATGGTATCTTGGATTGCAGCAATACCTTGGGACGGAGCAACTTTCCATCAACACCTCATACCAAGAACACAGCAAACAACCTGTCTCATATTTCCAATTAGCAAAGAACTTCTGAGTCACAGGGGTTAGAGATACCAAAGATTCCCACCATAATGCTGGAATTTTTCCTGGGACAGAGAGCAAGACAAAACTGGATGTCTGTGAAACTCTATCCAGGGGACTGCCTTAAAAAACTACGAGACCACGCTGCACACATTATGCAACCCTCTTGCTGAGAAAATGACTCAGGAGGATCACTTTCTTTGCCCGAATCATTTTAATCAATAGCCTTCTGAGAAGGAAATGTCACAGCAAGGCAGCAAAATGTCTGAGCCTTCCTGAAGGCACCAGGAGTCATGTGTGTCTGTACCAGCCACAAATCCCACACAGCACCTGGTCCACTGCACCTGCACAAGGGGCTGGGTGTTTCCTGTAGCAAAGGCTGGAAAGAAAACAAGCAGCTTAGCATCCCACTGGTGCTAAATATGTCACTGCTGATGTGGAGCACTTTGTCTTAAAAAAAAAAGAACCCTTTTATCTGTCGTTTCAGCCATTTAGGCTTTAATGTTGCATAATGGTACCTCAGCTTCTAAAGGAAAACAGAAATTGAGGGAGTCTTGCTCTCTCCAGTCATTTTTTAAGTGGTGGCACTGCGTGGGCAGATGAACTCTGCACGCGTGCTCGGCTGGCCTTCTGATCACATTTGAAAATGTTCATTCCTGTAAGGGATGAGCTAAAGGGGCCTGAAAGTAGCAGATGCTGAGTGAAGTAGATGGACAATCACAGCAGGAGAGCCCCCAGTGACTGGCAGATCCAGAGAAAGAAGATCTATATTCCATTTTGATTCTTTCGTTTCTCTCAGAAACATTTGCTGGGAGTAAAAAAAA
>VWZV01001634.1:158861-281479 GCA_013397155.1 Irena cyanogastra | reverse complement strand
AAAAAAAAGAAAAAAAGCCAAAGACCTGCCCTCTTTCTTTAATATTTCCCCTGTTTAATGCCAGCATAATCACTCAGAGAGGGTTAGATGTAACGGGAAGACAGCCAGCCAGCCAGCGTGGGGGCAGAGGGGGGCGGCAGTCTGCAGCTTAGGGGATGCAGTCACCTGGCAGCCTGCCCTGGAGCTGGGACTCCCTTCCCTTTCACAGGGAATTGCAAAAAATGTCAGTTTTCATTACAAATGACTTTGCAAAATCTTCCACAAAATGGAGTTACCTTTCTCTGACCTGCTCTGCTCACAATTAATCCAGTTATGCGGGGGTTTAGTAAAGCTGGTGAGGGTGAGCTGAGCTCTCACAGACCCAAGCTGGGATTTCAGGAGAAGGGGAGCCCCGAGCCATCAGCCTGCTACAAAAAATGCAGGCAGGCTGTTTTGCTTACTTTATACTTTAGCACAAAGGAGATAAATAGCTCTAGGCAGTGCTAAGAAACTCACAGTGAGATTTTTCTCCTCTTTTTTTGGCAAAATTTTGCAAAATTTGCTTTGTAAAATTTCTCCCTCTGGGAACAAAAAAAAAAAAAAAAAAAGGAGGTGTCTCTCTACAAAATTTCCCTGTTTGCAGAATTCCTGTCTCTACTGATTGTCTAATTTCCTGATGGCACCTGGCACAGCCCTGCTCAGCCCTGGCAGGTCTACAGGAGCTGTGCTGGCAGGAGGGAAGCCAAGGGCTAAAGTTTCACTGCCTGTGGTCTGCAAAGGGGGAAGCTGATCTGCCAGAAGCAGAGTGAGGAGCAGACACCTTGACTGTCCCAAGTGCCAGAGAGGGAAGTGGCAGCTTTGCCACCTGCTTTGATGGATGCAAAGGAATTTTTTCAAGTCATCTTAGAAGGCCACAAATTGTTGAGCAACAAGAAGGAATGTTGGCTGCAAAGTGAAGCTGGGTACAGTCCTGTAAGATGATTTCCAAGCTATCCTTATCTACTGCTTTCTGCAGAGGGCAAGAGCATGGGTTTGGAGCAAGAGAGAGAGACCTAAACAGATTTCTGCCTAGCACAACAACAGAGGGACATTTGCCAAGACACATCAGCTGAAAAGCTGAGACAGGTCCCACAGCCTTGGGGAATAACCTCAACCTGCCCATGGGAGCCCAGAGCTAGAAATAACAAGGACCAGGGTAAAGAAAAAAAATCTATATGTTATATCCCATATTCTAGGACTGATAAAAAAGCCTGGTTATTGCTACTACCCACCCAAACCTGCCAGAAGGGAGGTTTCTCTCTAAAGGCAGGTCTCACATCTGCAGTGTCTCTGTGTGCTCTCACTGTGGTCAGTGGCTACCACAGCCACAGCCCTACAGGCCACTGCTCACCTTATCCAAAAGTAAATGTCACTACAACATCACATTAATGGGGCTTGAAACTGTCCACTACTTTCCATTGACTTTAAAAAGAGACAAAGACAACTGGCACAGACATTTACACTGTAAATACCTAAAGTTAGGTAACATGAATCCAGCTTTGAGATACTGCAGCCTTTGTTTTTACAGAAATAAAGGCTTTTTTAAGCCTGTGAGCTCCTCAAATGCAAACTTAGCAGCATCCACCTTCCAGATTCTCCAGATCACTTATGTTCCTATAGGATATCTCTGCTGCTACCACCACATTTTAGGGGCCATCCCACCATGCCATAGCTAGATGGCCTGTGCCTTTTCAAATTCAGACTCTTCTACAATTAAAAGGATTCTAAACAGTAAGTTTTAAAGCAGTAAGACACGGAAACTTTTAAACATAACTCAGAGAAAGATTATTAAAGAAAAAGATTCCATTTTGTGGTAAATGCGGAATTTTATCACATTGCCCTTGGAAAGGCTTTTCTGCTGTCCCTGCAGCTTGACTGTTGACTGTCTGCTTTTCTTTGGACAAAGTGTGGTCTCTGCTTGCTTTGCATCTCTACACCCACCTGCTCTGGCTTGCACATTAAGTTTCCCCGCAAAGCATTGGTCATGCTTTGCTCCCTGCCCCTCTGCCCCAGGGCTTTCACAGGACCCAGCACATGCAGAAGATGCACTACAGGCACCTTCCAGCACAGGTATCAACCCATGATGAAGCAGAACTCCATTTCCCTCCAAGATCTTGCCTTGCTTTTTCTTCTGTAGGTTTCTGTTTCCATGTAAAAATCACTGTTAGTCACCAAGAACTGCTGCCGTATGGGTGCTTTACCAGAAATCCTGAATAAAGCTTATTAACCTTTCTCTTATCTCATTTCCTTAAACAGATATCTATCAGGAACAGCCCAAAACCACGGCTTTAATGGTTACTAATAACACTAGGATATGTTAGCTTGATAAAAATAGACACTTGTTCTTCATCCAGTTCTCTTCAGAAAGAGGCGCCTGCGAGGACTTGCTTAACAAAAGCAAAGCAATGCTGGCAGTGTATCAAAATAAATGGGACATTCCCAAGCCATGGCCAAAACTTTAAAAAGCAGGAAATTCACCCCTCGGGTGGCACTTCAAAGTTCACACTGACTTACCAAATTGCCAATGTAGAGCATGTGCTCAAACTCCTTTGTCATCTTGTAGTGCTCCAAGGCCATGAAGAGGGTGTTCAGCACGATGCAGAGCGTGATGGTGAGGTCGGTGAACGGGTCCATGACCACAAACTTGACACATTTCTTGATTAAAACCCAAAGCGGGCAGCAGTCCCAAATGAGGAATTTAACAGCAAAGTGGTTCCAGCAGGGAGGGCATTTCTGGTGCGATTCCTCAAGCTCTAAGTCACAAGCAGCAAAGTCACAGTCAATTCACACTGAGTTATACGACAAGAGAACACTTAAAATTACTCATTACACAGAGGCAGGCCCACAAATTACCCCAAACTTTTTTCAAAGATAAAAATATTCCTGTCCTAACAGGCTGGCAAATTACACACTTTGGGGTTTTAGCCAGTTGACCTGCACTTAGCAGACAGTGACCTGTTCTGAAAGTAAAAACCTTTTAAAAGTGTCACAGGCAAAAAGTGAGAATCACACAAAATATGTGAAGTCTAGTATTATATACAGGCTTGGATTCTTACTCTATTTTCCATTTTGCCAATTTCAAATGGATAAGAATACACTATCTCCATTTAACTTAGATTGGAGTATATATTTTTCATTCCCTGCTCACATTTTCAAAGTATCTTAAGTAACACCTTTTAAAGCAGATAAGAGATGAAAGACCTTAAATCCAATATTTAAAGCTGATTTAAGTACTTGAGAACCAGAGTATCACTGCTTGTCAACAGAGTTTCTGTCCTTGATGTGCGATCCAAAAAGGCATTAAATGTCTGATTTTTCTGAAAGGCTCACAGACAAAAGCAGGGACTACATAAGCCAGTTTCAAAATGCTACTAAAAATGTGCTTTTTAAAGGTGGTCTTAAAATACTGCCTGTACTACCACTTTTACATGCTCATTTTACCTATGCACAAAAGAATTGAAATAGCTTCATAAGTATAATTTCTGTTAAATGGTGGAAAAAAAGAAAAGCCAAAAAAGACAGTTAATGGCTAAATGACAATGATCAGCAGAATTGCTTAATGCCTTTCTTCTCTGATTCCTTTATGGGCATGGAATGCTGTATTATGGTTTTAGTCTATATAATTAGAAGCTGCACTGATAACAGGAAAACTTCAGCCAAGGCTGTTATTTCAATCAGTTCATAAACAGCCTCCTCTCTCGAGGCAGGAAGCATTTGGGACAAGGGGAAATGGCCCCAGGCTGTGCCAGGGCAGCTTCAGATTGGATATTGGGAAAAAAATCTCTTCACTGAAAGAGTGATTAAACACAGATGAAGTCACCATCCCTGGAAATGTCCAAAAACTGGACGTGGTGCTTTGCAATATGGTTTGGTGGGCACAAGGGTATTCAGTCAAAGGTTGGACCTGCTGATCTTGGAGAATTTTTCCTCAGATTCTCTGATCCTTTATCCACTTTTCTTCAAAGGACAACAGAACTGTGCTATTAGGTGTCTTCCACCAAGCTTTCAAAATACCACATGGTGCCCTACCTGCACAGGTTTTGCACACACATCTACACTGCTCTGAGATCTTTGGGAAACCAAATTGCTCCCAAGAAATGACTCTTTCCAGCCTCCAAAGAGAGGGTTCACAGGTAAACCCTAAAATTATTTGAGAACCATGGATTTCAATGCAAAAGCTTTTTTTTTTTTTTAACATGCCTCTGAAAGCAATAAAGGGTTGAGGGCAGTCAATTCCTTAAGGATCTGATTTTCCAGGTAAATCTAGAACACATAGATCTACATTCTTATTCTTCACAACATAAGTCCCCTTAAGTCCAGGTTGCTGCTAAAAGGGTTGTTTTCACTCTTTTCAGCCTCAGCCACACGTTATTCCTCTGTCCTTTTGCCAGCTTTTGTGCTCCTGGACCTTCTGGGTGACTGGTTCTGCTTGTTGATCCAGCTGAAAACCAATCATACAAAGTGCAGGAACACAGCAAGGGAAGGAGAAGGGTATGGCTGTCGTCTTTTGGCAGTGATGTGGCATTAAAAGGATTTAAACCAATTAAGAATCCACATCCTTTCCCAGTAAATATGATCTTTGGAAAACACAAAATATTTAATTTTTCTTAATATCTGCAAAAGTAAAATTAGCCTCTGGTTCTTCTGCTACTGTTAAAAAATTATCAGAAAACTACAACCAGCATTGTGATGTTTTTCCTCTTATTTTTAAATTTAAAAAGAAAAAGGTCTTTTCTTGTCTGCAAGGCTTTGTAATGTCTGGAAAAAACAGACAGCTGTTGACTACCCAAGGGCTAAGAGCAGAAACCAAATAATAAAGGGGAAGGGATTTCTAGTCTGGCTGTTTCAAAGTTTGGCACAAATCTTACAGCCATGAATGTGGCAAAATCCTGTGATATATTTTATTCTGATCTGGCATTCCTTGTTAACAAGTATTCAGTTTCAATGACTATTCAAAGTCTGGGAGTTAGGAAAACTTTGATAAGGATTTCTTCTACATAGAATCATTTAGGTTGGAAAAGACATCTAAGATCACTGGTTCCAGCTGTTATCCCTTCACTGCCAGGTTTACCACTAAACCACATTGCTGAGTGCCACATCCTCTGAGTTATCCTAGCCTGGATGGTCTCTATTTCTGTGCTATAAAGGAACAGAAAATACCATTCAATAAACAAGAGGTCCAGAAGTCCAGGCCTTTTAGGCATCCTTAACACATTACAAGAAAGCAAATCAGTCACAAAGCTAATTGCTAAAAACCCCACAGAAAACAAATAAAACCTTTGCAGAGTACATTAAACGCTGGAATACACCAAAATGATTATTTCCCTATTAAGAACACAGCTCTTTATTTATTCAAACACAAATATATCTTCTGGCCACAATAGTGCTGAATATAACCATGGGGAGGGTAAAAAACTGAGGAAGAGGAAAGGCTTTGTGGTTTCACACTGGGCAATGTCCAGTAAAGTGAGTCCCTGTCCATCAGTCACACAGAGAATTAGGCTGCAGGAGAATCCACAATTTCCCTGGCTACTGTGCTCTTGAGTGACATTTTTCTGTGCTCTTAGGTGCCACCTCCTCTCTCATCTCCGTTTGCAGCATCGGGGACATGAGAAAGTGCAGGAAGCCCTTTCATGCTAGAGGTCAAAAGCTTGGGAATGTGGGGAGCTTGCTCTGAGTTGTCTTGCTGCTGATAAATTTGCAAGAGGAACATGCAAAGTTCCTGCCTATGGAAACCCAGAGGAGGAAAATCCTTCTGCACCTCATGAGAAGAGAACAGCAGTGGAAAAATTTGTTGAGAAATATTTACGCAGTTAAAGCGGTTCCTTCGAGCATCCTCAGATTTCATGGTGGGTCTCAAACACACACCACACTGCAGTGTCCTGAGAGACTTTGGGACTTTCCTGCCCCACAACTTGGAGGTTCTGCACGTGCCAGGCTTTCCATCAGCCCCAGAGAGATGAGACATCAGCATATGTACAGTCAGTAACCAAAACCAGGCTGGTGCTCTGCGACCCCGCACTCTAGTGAGCCCTGTGTACATCTAACACCATGACAGCACAAAAGCTTAAATCTTATAGCTCCAATTCTCATTATGTGCCATTTTCTCTTGATTTTTACAAGTCCATAGGTAAGATAAGGATTGTGTTGCCTCTGTTATAGGGGCTGCAATAACTATCCTCAGTGCCTTCTTTCTAAATGATATCAGGGCATTTTGTGCCACTTTTGTCCTGCTTTTTAACACAGACATGGTTTTGAGTTGGAAACTGAGGACGTCTCTTACCTTCCAGGGCACTGGTGATGATGCTGACAGCACTCACTGCCCTCTGCCTCTGAAAGGGCTCATCTGAGTGGTCCACTGAGGGCCGGTGGGGCATTAGAAGCTGTTTCTTGCTTGCCTCGTCCGAGGGGGAGGTCTGTTTAAAGGAACACACTGGATCAGCACAGTGAAACCAAGGTAGATACTGGCAGAAATTTCAAAACTGCCTAAGCATTAATTTTGTCATCTGAAGATCCTAAAGCTCACTGACTTCTTAGTTAAAGATATGCTGGTGGGACACAGCTTTTGAAAATTGCACTTTGAGCAATTTTGTAAAATTTGTTCTGCCCTTCACCTTCATGTAAACTGTAGGTGAAAATAAAGGAAGGCTTATGATGCCAGAGGAACAGCAGTGCTGCTTTCCCATGCTCTTCACTTGTGAAAGAAGGCCTGCTTAATTACATTAATTAATCCATTATTTCTGAAATGTGTTAAGTATTTAATTATACAGCTAGAAAAGGAAAAGGGCGTGGGTAACAGCTCCATTACAGACCTCTGATATCATACCAAGCAAACTCACTCCCCAACACATGTTTTTCCTTGTTCTGAAACACTGCCAAATCTCAGGAACATATTGTCATTGTGGTGATCTTTGGTGTTATGGATTCTGAAGCTCCATAATTAGGGAAGAGACTTAGCTTCTTTTTCTCAGGAAAAAATAAATAACCTAACCCTTGTTCTCATGTTTCTCAGGGAAAAGCATAAAAAAAATCCCAAAGAAATCAAACACCAGAGAAACAGAACTCCCAAACTGTCTTTGTTTAATGTCTCATTCTAAATTAGTTTTATGCTTTTTGTAGGCTTGGGTTTCTGAAGTCAGACAGAAATATAGCATAGCTGAAGACACACACTGCATTAAACACTTTATATTGTCAGCTCACAGGAGCAAGATGTTAAGGCTTTTATTATTACAAGCTCTCACTTCATATAGAGAACAAATCCCACTTGATTTACTCCTCCAGATCCCACACAGGTGGAAAGAAAAGTGGTTGAGGTGCAAGGATCTGGGAAAGCCAGGTTCAACATCATTCTCTGTCACAGACCTCCTGGTTGAGACCCTCAGTTTCCCAAAATAAATGTTTAACAGCCCCTGCCCTGGCCCTCAAGCATCCAGGCTGTGAGGTCTGAGACACAGTGCAACAAGACAGCTGTAGATGGATGGATCCTGATGGCTCTTGTGTTACAGCTCAAGGAAACAGCAAATGAGAAGAAATCTCTACAAAGATGAGAACCTCTGGTTTATTCACATCAGAGTAGCTGCTTTCATTTTTCCACAGACAAATGAGCTACAGGAATTAAATTCAGTCTTCTGGATCTTCTCATCACTTGGGTCTGAAATGGCCCTGACCACCCTGATCAGCACCCAAGATGCCAACTGAGATGTGCCAAAAGCAGCAGCCCCACAGCTCTGCTGTTTGTGCCCAGGGATCCAGGATCCCTCCTCTTCACCATTTTTCTACCAAAAATGCTCTTCAAGAAAGCCAATTCCACGAGAAAAGCAGGAAATAAAGGTGCTGAAGCTCTACGAGGTGTCATTCTGGACTGTGACCTCTTCAGGGCAGGGGATATCCCCAGCAAAGGGCAGAGATGTTTTACCACTGCTTGACAATGAAAATTATAACCAGGGTGCTGGCCCCAGGTCACTTCAAGCACTGCAGTTAAAAACACCAGCCACTGCAAGACCAGAGAAGAGTAAGGACTTTGAAGGCAAGCACTTAAAACATTAGCTGGGCCAGAAAAGCAGTAATGCTACAAAATGGCCTTTTTTTTTCCCCTCCTAAAATGTCCTTTAAAAGAAAAACTCAACTGAATCTGCTCATTGTCCATTGAGTTACTGACAAAGTCATCTCAAAAGGAAAGTTATAATCAGAAACTCTTCAAGGAGAGTCATACTTGTGCACAACAAAAAACCACTCTCTCCTTGGCTTCAGAGCCAGGGAATACCAGGAATGGTGTTTCAGATGCATTAGTTTGCTTGATTTCCTTCACCTCAAAAACATCCAATAAAAACCAATGAAACGACAAATGTTTTATTAATGAAGAAAGCATCTACAAAATTGCATAATCATTCACAGCAGTTTGGAATACATAACAAATACATGGTACCAAAAAGAAATAGCTAGACAGAGTGAAGAAAAACAGAAGGGAGAAAAATTTGTATGTAGAATAAATTAAAAAAATAAAAAGGAAAAGCAAAGAAAAAGAGGAAAAAACCCCAAACCACAAGTTTGTCTCTGTAAAATGAACCATAAGAAAACCTCAAATTTCAAATCTCTCTGGATTATTTCACTCTTTTCAAGCTCTAACATGGTCCCATCCTATCTGACCTAAGGCACAGGATATACCAGTAACACGTCATCAGACAACCTCATTCCCAAGAGTCCTTTATCTGAAAGCCACCTTTTACTCACAAGTGCAAAGTGGTGGAAACCCAAAGGAAAAACATTCAGAGGTTCATTCTTCCTATTTTAAAAAAAATTATTTAGCTGAACCAAGCCCCTGTTCCCTGCCAGCCCCCTGGCAGCAGGCACACAGCAGAGGTTCACCCCTGGAGCCAGGACACAGGGTGTGGCAGGCAATGCCACTGGGCAAAGATTTGCCAACAGAGCAGTAAATCCATCACGTAGTCACTTTGTCACTTACTAGGAAGAATTTTTCCAGGAAAGAAATTTTCCATCCAGGTGAATTGCTTAAAGTTATTAAAGCTGCTTAAGGAAGGTTATAAGATTTTTCCCTATGTAAAGAATAGATATGTGTGGGTTTGGGTTTATATTATTATTATTTATTTTAGAATAGAGATAGCTGATAGTCACACAAGGAACTGGCAGCTTTTGCACTGAGAGACAGAAACAATTCCAGGAACTGGACAAGTAGGCAGCATAAAGGCCATTATCATCTCTTAGAGAACACACACAGGCACAGTTGCTTATTGTACTTATATTTCTGAGGAAATTAAGCATAAAATAACAGCAGTCCCCACAGTTATGCAAGGAGTCTCCCTAGGACCCAGATGAGAAATCACAAAGGAGTTAAACACAGGCACCTCCAGCAGGATAAGATTATTTGTGTTGCCCCCTGATTGACTGGAAATGTTCCTCCTTTGGATTAGCTAAATTCTATAGAGACAAATATACTGTCCAGTAATTTACATGTAAATGAGGATGCATAACAGAGATATTTTCTTCTCACTGCCCAAAGTTTTGAACTATGTCAAAATGATTATGTGGAGATGGGCTTAAACAGAGCAGCCTTTTTAAAGACCATTTTTGGGAACTGGGACAGGTTTAATTTTCCTTGTACACTTCAACATTTTTCAAGGAGAAAAGAGGTGGGCAAGCCACACCATGAGCAATGGAGCCAGTAAGGCACCAGCACAAATATTTAATGAAATTGGAGGTGGCCATAATAGAGCACAGCATTGAAAAGAAATCATCTAATTTTGGGATGCTTGACTATTTAAAGGGATGCACCTTAAACAAAAGCAGTTTGGAATATTTGTACCACATCTGATACAAAAGCAAGGTTCAAAATGAGCACAAACCAGAGCTGTGGTGGCAACTCTGTGTGCCAGCATCAGAGGGCTGGGTAGCTTTTACCCACATAACTTAGTGGCAGATTTTTGGATGACTTATTCTGTTGACCTTTATTTCTGAACATGGAAACTGCTAACACTTTCCCTTTTCACCAGTCCTGTGCCAAAGCAAGAAGTGGAAGAGAGAAATTTTACCTCAGGGTGGTTTTAGGATCAACATGAAAACCTCAAACCAATGTGGTCAGCAAAAGCCTTTTATGCTTAGCTGAAACAAAAAGCAAGGTATTTTCATTTTTCTTTTTAAAATAATATAATCTAAAGATAAATTTCCAAATCTTTATTTCAGTCCCTTGATAAACAGCTTGGCCACTCTCAAGGGTTCACTCTCCAGGTGTTTTCCCTCCTGCCAATCTAGCAATGCTCAGCATTTCAGGTTTCCTAGAAAACAAAGCAAAAGTGTGACCAAGAGGAAATCCAGGAAAGGTTTTGTGTGCAAGAGGATGTCCCCAGGTTTCTCCAGCCTTGTTGCCCATCCCAAAACCATGCCACAGGCTGCCCTGCCCTGCTCCTGAGCTGATGGGAAGCTCTGGTGAGGAGGTGCCCCAGGGAGAGCAAAGCAGTGGGGATCACCAGCTAACAGCCAGTGCCACTTGGAAACCACCTCTCCTTCTGTCCTACATCCAATTCTCTTCCACTTCCAATCTCTGGAGCAATTGTAAAGTCAGGTTAAATTAAAAATCTTGTGATTTCCCTGGACTGTTGCAGGAAAGGCTCCAGCTGGATTTAGGAGGCAAGAATGGAGGGGGTTTTGTGTGTTCCTTAACCCTCTAGAAGTTCTTGACAGCCACAGGTGAGATGTTACTCAGCCTTGTCAGAATCCATGGATAAATTGAGCTCCACGTAAGAGCTCATTAACTAAATCAAATTCTGCTCAAGCACATCAATACCTTGTGAAGAGAGGTGTTATTCTAACCTCTTAACTAAGAAACACCAAGACACAACAGAGCAATGCAAAGCCACAAATAAATACTGCAGGAAGGTGCAGAACCTTTAGGTTGCCGTGTGCCCTGAAGTTACTTACATTTGGCACAAAAGCCAAAATGTTACCCGGCAATCAACAGGAGTGTAAAAACGTATCATTTTCCAAAACTCTCAGTTTCAGGTCTAGACAAAAACAATTAGGACTTCTAGCATGGTCACCAGGTCCTGCTTATGTCTTATTTACACTGGGGTAAGTTTGATAAAATCAGCAGCTGCAGAAGAAAGCTGGTGGGAGAGCAGGTGGGAGAACAGGGAGAGAGCAGGTGGGAGAACAGGGAGAACAGGACAGCCCTGACCGAGTCCCCTGCATTTCCAAAGAGTGACCAGGACTTGCCATGGGTTTCCTGGGACAAGCTCCCTGCACCCCTCAGCCTTGACCACCTGCTGCTCTTCCCCTCCAGGCGATGACTGCTGGAGCCAGCCCTGATTTTGTGAAGGCTGTTTGCAGAGCACACTTTCATCGTGCTTTGCTCTCCCTGTGACCTCTGCAGGCTCTCTGGCTGGAGCCCTCCCAGCACTGAACCCTCTGTGCAGCACCCACAACGCTCCTAGTGGGAGCTCTCCTGTGGCATGGGGACACCCATGGGTGCGGCAAACTGTGCAGAGATGCAGGGCCTCGCTGTAGAGGGCAGGATGTCCACCTCTTGCTCAGGCTGTGCACAGGCTGGCTGTCCCCAGTCCCTGGGGACTTTCAGGACTACTTTGATGCAGGATGAGCTCATGGGCAGGTGCTGCTCAGCATGGACCATGCTGACCACAGCCAGCAAAGCTGATGGCCATCAAGACTGCCCCAGCTGATGAGACTGATGGGCTCTAGCACCATCCATTGAGATAACTTAAAATCCTCCCTTTTCCCTCAGCTGGATTTAGGAATTAGGGAGAGGAGACGGACAGTACAAACACACTTGGTTTCTCATGGAAACCCACTCATTCATTCGTGCCAAGCAGCCAAGGCCATCTGAAGAGCATTTGAAACTGGCTTTTTTATCTTATATGCTTTTCTGCAGCCAAGTGCCAGGATGTCACTCCTCTGAGTCACCAGCCTGAACAGTGGGATAACCTGCTGCAACCACTTCTCTCTGGGGAGAGGGCAGCTGAACTGCACAGATGTTTTCATGTCAGCTCAGCTGCCACCTGCAGCCATTCCCGTGGGGAAATGGCCCTAGGCTGGGACAGGGGGTAGCAGGTACAATGACACAAAGGCATGGAAGTTGTTCAGTGTGGTCCCAACCCAGCCACTTTGCCTGGGTAAGCTGTACAGGGTGAATACTGCTAAAGCTGACCAGGCTAAAATGCTCAAAAGTGATTAGTGACTGTTTGTGCTTTCCTGGAGAAACCTGAGGAGGACCCAATCTGGAATCATTTCTGACAGCTAGGGGCTAAGTCATTATTTGTGACTGAAGGGCTACAGGTCAAAAACGCAAAACCAGAGATGGTCAGATCATGTTTGATGTTTGCTCTGCCTTTTAAATCAGAAGTGCTCCTCCAAGCTTTCCCCAGATCAGAATTCAGTGATCTCCCCTCTTAGCAGTCTGATGGGCCTGTGTTATGTTCATCTGATACTCAGCATCACAGAGTGACCTAAAAATGTGCATCTTCAAAAATCTAATGCTGTAAATTGTGAGTTTTTTCAGCTGCATCTACCCAGCTGTTCCATTTGCATGAGGAAAGCCACAGTTACACCTCAGGAAGCTGCAAGTCAGAGCTTAAGCCACATTACAGAGATGCATTTTCATGGACTGGCCCTTCATTTCTTGCTCATGAAAGATACAACAGATAGCCCAAGTGGGTCCTTTTCCAGCATGGGCTCACACTTCTTCAAAATAAGTAACAGCAGAAGGGTCAGTGAGGTTAATGAGGTGACTGCAACATCTTTCTTCTACCTTCCCCAAACAAATCAAGAGATTGTAAAAAGAAACCAGAGCTGCTAACAAAGAACAAATTCACCTACAAATTTTAACACGAAAAAGGTGAAAATCATCAAACTCAAAGCCAAGAAACATGCTGATTTATCTCCAAGCACACTGAGGGGTCAGATTTGCTATTTCCTTCTGCCTGAGCCACAGCTGAGGCTGCACGTTTGTGCCCAGCGCTCGCGACTCCTGCAGCGAATACATCTGTACAGCAATGGGCCCCTCGCCAATTGGCCTTTAACTCCAGCTCACATTTTCTGGATAGATTAGATACCAAACCTGTTTTGCAAAAGACACAACATCCTTCACATTGCATCACTGGATGAGCATCTGTTCCTGTAGTGCCTGGGTGTTATTTCCTAGACGGCCGGGGAACCGCCAAGCGAGCTCACCCAGCCCGGCCATTCCATTTCCAACATCCATTCCTTCAAAAGGCAGGAAGCCGACAAATGAAAATAAATGTCAGCAGAGCTCAGAGCCTCCCTGTCACCTCAGGACCCAATCCTTTAAAATACCGATATTTTCTGTGAGAGGTTGAGTGCTCTTATGCTTTGCTAAGCTTTTTCTGACAGCTGGGACAGCCTCAGCAGCCTGCAGAGAGCTGCTTTCCTTACAGAGAAAAAGGGCACATCCTCTACTCATCTACTGAGGTTTTATGACTTCGTTCAGAATTTTTTTTTTAAACAAATGCACAAATTCTCTTCCCAGCTCCTTTAATACATACTGTTTTTTTTTTTCTTTTTTTTTTTTTTTTGCACAAAGCTAAATCCAGTAAAACTTCCCTATCTACAAACAGCATTTCTGTTGTGCAGTTATTTACAGAATTGTCTCAGGACTGGTCATTCTTGTCCACAGAGAGTAAAAGTGGGATTACCAAAGTCCTAAATGAAGGAAGATGTGAACATCCGAAAAAGCAGCAACAGTCTCAAAACTGTCAACAAAACAGATAATTTTCACACCAAGCAGTTTCCCACATGTAGCATGGTCCCTTCTCTCACGGGTGGTGTGAGAGTCTATTTGCAGAACTCCAGGGAATGCCCAGATAGGTGAGGAAAAAAATTCAGTCCAAACCCTGAAAGGAATAGAGCTGATTGGCTCCAGAGAAAAAACTGCTTCTCAATTTACTGATAATCTGACACCACGGCTGGGATCCATCACATTCACCTTTCTCTTTAGGAGATATCTTTGCTTACACACGTTATAATCACATTTGCTTTTTTTCCCCCACCAATGTAACCTGGTTTTGGCACCTTGCTACTCTGAGTGAGCTTTATCTCACCTAAGACTTGTGGTTAAAGTGAACAGAAGAAGGCACTTCCAAAGAGAGAGATTATTCTGGTCTGTTTTTGATCCCTAAAATGAAATGAATCCTGCCCACATTGACTGTAGTAGTGACTTCCATAATTTTAAAGGCTGTTGAGAGTGATGAGCTTCAATGCAGATTATCTACATAAGAAAAGATAAATTCCCACAATCTCAAACTAGCAACCTGTCCAGATTGCTCTGCCTGTGTAGGAGCTATTTCCAAAAACACCATCTCATGGTGTTGCTCTGCAACAAAGATGCTGGCAATCTGCAAAAGGGCTGAAATCTGTTGATCATCTGCTCATATTTCCTGGGTGTCGTTTGAAGTGGATGCTAAACCTTTTAGGAACTACCTTTGGACTGAAGGAACAGCCCTCCTCAAGTAGCCCAAGAGAAGACCAGAGGTCAGATGCAAACAGAGACCAGCTAGCAAGAGAAAATACAGTCTCAAGACGGCAAGAGTCACAGAATCATTCAAAAACCATAATTTTCTATCCACCAGACAATGTCAGGTATTCAAAAGTCAAAAGAAATCAAGTTTAAAACTGTCCCTTCAAGAAAAGAAAGTCTCTGTCAAACTCAAGATTTAGGTATCTGCCTCCTGACAGCTCTGAAGAGAAAATCTCACCAGAAGGCATGAACCTCCCTGATGAGGCACTAGGCACACATTTCTCTGTGAATTAACTCATTGTCTTTCCCCCCTGCCTGGCATGGTGGGTCTGGGTTTCTCACCGTAGACTCCATATGGTGTCAATAAATTACAGCAATCTCCAACAACATTTAGAAGGCAACGAGAGCGCGAATCACACACAAAAGTTATAAAGTACTCACCAGGTCGCCTGTCCCAGGCTTTTCCATAATAACTGGGGGGAGCAGTAACCCTGCAGGAGAAGTAGGGTCTGGGTTGAGTGCCCCGGTGCCTCCTCCTATCAGGGAAACCACACCATTGCAATCCACTGAGCTGTTCCTTTTGCCCGTCTGGGTGTAGTTGGGAGTGGTGGGGTGAGAACTATGGCTCACTTGACTTTGCACGCTCGGACGCCTCCCGGATCTTGGAATTAAGAGAGAGCCCCGGTGGCTTTCATTGTCCCCAGCGATGCTGATCTCATCATCGGCAAAATCTGGCTCGGAGCAAGTGTCTCTGCCACGGAGTCGGAAACTGAAAACGCTTCCGTGGCTGGTTCTGCGCTTCACCAAGTTTGCACTGGGACCATAACTAATGCCAAGCAGAGTCTGGAAACCCCCAGAAAGGAAAAAGGGGAAAGAGAAACAACATTTTGCAACATGTTTTCAGGAGCGAGGAAGTTCTGGGGGAGAGCAGTAGGTTCCATTTTAAACCAAGCGCTTCAGAGAAAAGAGAGACTTAATTACAGGTATTCAGACTCCACAAAGGTAAGAGGTTGGACAGTCATTCCTAGCCTCTGGGTACTTGTCTGACACTTGACAATTAAAGATGTACTGAAATAGGAAGGGACAAGGTGGCATTCAGCTCACAGTGTGATACTTCCTTTGCTTCTACTACCCCCCCATGGGACAAGTGCCAGAGGACCTGGGAAGGCAGCACAAGGAGTGGAGAACAGGAGCAGGGAAGGGGATCCAGCTCCAATCTACTGCATTATCACACATCTTCATAACAGCTAGGGAAGGAACAGTGCAGTGGGAGAAGAATAGATAAAGAAATAGGGCAGGAAATGAACTGCAGGGAAAATGAGAAGAAGAGGGAAGAAGAAGAAGCAGAATACGACGGAAGAAGGTGATAAAAGAAAAAGGAAAAAAAAACCAAACTAAGAGCAAGAAGAGGGATATGGTTTATTAGTCTGTAAAATGATTATCTCAATGCACATGGCTGCTTAAGGGCTAGGTAACCTCAGCACACAGCAGTCTCCCTCACTTAAATATCAGCCTTGACGATCCGCTCTGACGTCAGTTAGTGAGACTGCAACTCTGCCAGAGCATCAGCAAGATGTAGCCAGGGACTAAACACACCTAAAATCCGGCAGAGTAAAAAGGATCTTCAGAAAATGTGTAAGGAATTCAATTCTGTCCCTTTTTCTTCTCTCTAAAGAGGAAATTACTGGAGTAAGAGCATTTAGGCAGAACATACTTTTGAATTTATGCCTGCACAGAATTTCCAGCTTCTTCAGAACTTTCCCACGAGCCAAGTATCTATGAAGAGAGGTCAGATTGCCACAGCACCCACAAACCAGACAAATCACATGAAGCCTGGTTTCATTCTGTGCTGTAGCTTGCACCACTGAGTTATGTAATGATGCTATTTAGTGACACTGGTACATGGAGGAGTACAAAACCCAGGCTCTTTCTAACTAAAAACAACCCTTTTGGATTGCTACCAAATTTCAGCTGGTCAGAAATCCATGCCTGGGTTTCCATGGCACAGTCATTGAGACTGATTTCTGATGGCAACACACTGCCAGCTGCTAAGATAGCATCTGAATGATGACTCAGCCTGATTCCCTCCAACCATGCCAGACACAGCCTTGCAGAGACGATTTACTCTAAGCTTTGAAATGTGTCTCCCATGTTTCTCATGCATATGACGTCCAGGGGCGAAAAGTGAAAACAAGAAATATTAATCTGAGAAATAAACTGAAAATGCACAGCTCCAATCCACGGTGCTTCTGGCACGTGGTGTCCTGAAACCCATCCAGAATGAAGCTGAAGAGCAATTCTGGGTTTAGAAAAGGTGCAATTTGTTACGCAACCCTCTTGACCAATGAGGCAACAACAGAAACAATTGGATTAAAAAATGCATGTCATCTACAGAAATCCAGCTCTGGGTAAATTTTGTGAGCTGGGGAGTCATTAATTGGTCACATTTACTTACACCAATTACATGTTTTCTATGAGCTGTTTATGGCTGCCAAGTATCCCTAAATTCACTGACAACAAAATAGAAAAGGACTTAGCCCATTACATGGCTATTCAAAACAACAAAACAAACTGATTTAAACTTTGCCCTCAGTTAAACAAAGACAAATTATCTGGAGCTATTTATGATCCCTTGATACATACAGCACGGGCAGATTCATATTCATGCATGTCAGGAACATTTACATAAAACCTTATTTAATAACACTGTCACTCTGTTTTTCTTCCCTGCAACAGAAAGTAGAAACAAGTGCCACAAAGTTTTGACTTGGAGGCAACTAGCAAAAGAATATAAAAATGTTAATAATGTCTTTGTGTAATATTTAAAAAGCCCTCAAAGATAAGTTTCCTCCTTTTCTCCTCCTCTCTTTTATTTTTAAGCCTCGTAGGTTTCCACTAAGATATTTTTTTATCTCTAGCAGGGATAGGATAGATATAATCAGATGAATGAAAGAAAATAAATCAGATCGAGGGTAATCCTGAAGCAAAAAAAAAAAGGAAAAATTGAAAAAAACCAGATTTATAAAAATGCTTAATGGGCATTTTAAGTTCATTTAAAAAATAAAGTGGTAATATGTTTTCTTCCACTGTTGTAGCACAGACTGTATGCTGTATCTGCTGTGTTAATATCAGTTAAGATATTAAATATCTGTTTCTTCTGAAAGTTTCAGTTTAAATTGCCTTGTTCAGAGCCTGGCCTGTCCAGGAAAGTGCAGTGTGGAACAAGTGATGTTTCAGACCATGGCTTACCATCCTCCTTTGACCATCATCATAGTCACACTTGGGATTCCTTTGGTCTTCCCCATACTCGTCTGCTCCCAAAGATTTCTTTTTCTTTCTCTTATTTCTTCTTTCTTTCGCACTTTTAGGTGACATTTCCAACGAGCTGAGTGACATTGAATCAATTCCTTTAGCTGCTAGTGCCTAAATCAGAAGATTGTAGAAGGTATAAATTTTGTTATTTCAGGATTTCAGTGAAAACTACTACTGCTCAGAAATTACTTTTAATTTTAAATTTTAAGGTTGTATAGGAGAGATATTAAAATTTTTGGGAGATAAGTAATCATAAAACTTAGGAATGGCTGGATAAAAGGATGGTTTTTATGTGTAGTTCCCGCACAAGACTGTTTGAGATATCATGAAGGAACAGCCTGTGTGCACACACCGTGCGCACATCTCTGGACTAACACTTCTGGTGCCAGGCAAAGAAAAATCTCCAGCTGGGGAACCTCAGATTAAAGTTCCCCTGGACTGCCAGCCCCTTGAAGGGCTGGGCAGGAGGGCAGCCCAGCTGGCTGCTGGGATTTTCCCTCCCCTGGCACAGAGGGATGCTAGGAGCAGCAGGCAGCTCAGCTGGCGCGGTTCTGCAAACACTTATCCCGAGAGCAGCGCAGGCAGCTGCCACCAGAGATGCCAAGGAAGAGCCATGAGCTTAGCTGGAGATAAGGTGGCCTTTGCTGTGCCATGTGCCTCCATGCTGTGCTGGCTATCTGCTGGGATCTCTGCAGGAGCAGGCTGGTAGCACACCAGCTGCTGGAAGCCCTGCAGAAGCCCAATTCCAAAGCCTGAGCACCAAAACCATAGCCCTGGGAGCAAATGAGCAGCCAGGAGGAAGGATTGATAGGAGCTGGGAGAGCTGGGGCTCTGTTCCCAGCACAGGCAAGGAGGAGTGAGGGACTCTGGGCACAAGAGTCAGGTTTGGAGGTGCTGGAGAACCAGTGGTGGCCACATCAGTGGCCTGGAGACCAGCCCAGTGCAGAGCCCCCAGCTGAAACACCTGAAGAGAGTGAATTGTTAAAAAAAGCCTCTCCCGGTTCCCCAGAACAGGAGAAACAGATGAATCCTCAGTGCTATTGTCTGTAAGCCACTAGAATCAAACAGGCAATCATCTCTCCACTGCAAAATACTCCCTTCCTCCCACAGGCATCAGTCCAAGGAAAGTGAAGGCACTTAACAGCCGTGTAAAGAATCAATCATGTATTTCAAGGTAGCTCTATCAAGCTGAGAGCACAACAAAACTTAATTCCTATGGGAAATATCTTTCATAAGCAAGCTGCTTAGAGCAGAGAGGAGGAGGGCTCAGACGCTGGTCTAGGTTGTTTTGGTTGGTTTGGTTTTGTTTGGTTTTTTTTTTTTTTTTGAGTCAATTGATTTAATTGCTATGCTGAAGTGCTTTCTCTTCATAAAGATTTGGCAAGTCTTTTGGTGTTAAGCTCAGATTTAGGAATGTGTTAGACCAATTGTATAAATTGACTGATAGTCCCCAAGCAGGTCTATCAATTATATCTCTGCTCCCTTTATACTGCACATTATAAAAGCTGGCCTGAACAGTTTTGGTTTTCCTTTTCGATTGCTGTCATATTTTGTTGATCTAGAAAACATTGCAGATCATGCTACTAAGCATGCTGTACTCACACTGCAAAATAAGCTAATTTTTAGTTTCTTATAATTTTCTTACCTATTGCTTGAATCGTTTCTGTGCTCAATACCTCTCTCAGACACTGGAAAAGGATTTCGACTGAATTGTTCCTCATGGCATGGAGGACCATAGAATCACAGTGCAGCTTGTGTTGGAAGGGAGCTTAGAGTTCATCCAGCCCCCCTGCCATGGGCAGGGACACCTTACCAGTTTTCTCAGTGCCCCATCCAGCCTGGGCTCGAGGATGTCCCCATGTCCTGCCTCTCTACCTGTTCTGTCTGGGTTCTGTTTGGGTTCCTGAGGCTGGACCATGTCCTGTTCCTGGCTCTGCAGGCCATAACCCACTGCAACACCTCCAGGGGCAGGAAAGGTGTGTGGGACCAGGCATACCTGGCAAGGACACATGATGGCTGAAGGATGGGAGGAAAGCTTGGTTCACATGAGCCCTGATAGGAGGATTACATGAAAGAGAGCTCTTGAGGCAAGAACTTAGTGGTACAGTGAGAAAGTCAAACCAGGATCTTGATTGAGGTTAGGAGACTAAAACTGAGTGGCTCTGACTGGGGTGAGATATCTCAGCAGGACATCTGAAAGCTCTATGGTGCAGCCACTCAATTCCCTTTCCTGAGCCTCTTCCTCCAAATATCTACCTTGAGATGACAGAAGTTGATTTGCAGAATTGTTGAACTTCATGGACCCAAATGACTCCACTCCTGAATTCCCTTCCCATAAAACTAGGATAATACTCCAGGACTACTGCAAATACAAAGGAGCATTTTTGAAGCACATGGGGTCTAAGCAGTGGCAAGAGGCACAAAAAAACCTTGGAGGGTATTAGTCACTTCCTCTTCCAAGCAAGCTTTGCCTGCCTGAGCCGGGTCTGCTCGAGCTGGCCTAAGGCAACAGAACAAGTGATGAGAAAGCAAAGAGCTGCTCTTGAGTCATGCACTGTCCATCCCTTGCACTGAACAGGGCACAGAGAAGATGAGAAATGCTTGGCTGAAGGAAAGACTCTATTACAAAGCATATAAACAAATGGGAAAAATTCAGATTTTCAGGGACAACTTTCTTTTTTGACACATTATGCTTTCCAGGCTTAATGTTCCTTTTTTTTTTTTTTGTGTACACGCAGGCTTAATTGAAATCAAAGCCCTCAAAATGAAATTCTTAAATATCTTTAATTATAGTTGGGGCTACCAAGGTTGACTGTTATTAGGAAGAGCTCAGCTGGAGTCAACACACATGAAAATTTGTACAAAATAGGTACGAGCTGGAGCTCAGTTTGTTCCCTTAGGTTATGGCAGAGTTACTCTGTTCAAAGTGGCTGTATATGGACTAAATTGCATTTACCTATTACTTAAACTATCAAAGAGGATCTTTAAAAGGACTTAAATGATTCATAAGCCACTACTAGCACTTTGTCAAGAGTGAATTGCATTTTCTATTTTCTTTCCAAGGATTTAAATGGGCTTTGGATTAGGCCCTGAAGCCATATGTACCCAAAAGAAAATTATGTATATTAGTTTATATTGTGTTTCAAGGATTTATTTCTCTGAACTACAGTGCTACGTGTTATTTCAGACTAATTTTCTTATTGTCTTCTTGTTCACAGCACCTAAAATGTTCTCTTCTGCTGTTTAATAAAGCTTTCTACCCCACACAAACCACATGCAAATTAAATACAGCTACTAAGGCTATAAGGCTACATCCACCATTTGGCCTCCCTGGTTTGTTTAAATTTATGACATAACATTAAATCCATACCCTTTGCATAATTTGCAGATCTCAACCTCAAGGTCTGCCTGTTTACTTTTCCAGGAATGAAGCTGTATGTGCTTCAGAGAGGTTAATCTTCACCTTTACCTTCACTATCAAACAATTGGACATTTACGGCAGGTTGAGCAAGACAGTGAGGAAACTAATGTGTGCTAAAGGGGTGGTGGAAGAAGATTCAGCTGGGGCTCTGGCTGAGCTATCAAAACAGCTGGGTTGTGCTGAAATGCAGATGTAGTTTTACCATCATTTAAACATCTCACACGCCAAATTATATTAATTTTCTCTGCTGACATACATGGCATGGTTAAACCAGTACAGTTCTGGACATGTAAACCCCAAATGGCCCCACTCCTAACAGGGAGAGCTATAATTTTTCTTTCACCAAAAAAAAAAAAAAACAAAAAAAACCAAAAAAATTGCAATACCTTTGTCCAGTACAATAAACATTAAACTGCTTTCAAGCAAACTCTTACTTTGGTTATCACACAAATGTAAAAATAAGAGGACATGGATCCCAAGGTAACATTTGTCCAAGTCACCCAGGGCTAATCATGTCACATAGTTCACTGACCTCCTGCTCTTTCTTCAACATCTCCATGGCTTCCCGAAACTTTCTTTCCTTCTCCTCTGTTTCAGCAATAGTGGCTTGGTTCTGCTCCTCATATGCCATGGCCACAACAGCCAGAATCAGGTTGACCAGGTAAAATGAGCCCAGAAAGATGACCAGCATGAAAAAAAGCATGTAGATCTTCCCAGCAGATCTGAGAGTCTGTAAGTGCAAAAGTATAATTAACACTGCTTTACAAGATTTTTAAAAAGAAAAAAAAAAAGAAAAGAAAAGAAGAGGTTTATTTTAAAATTAGATTTATAATATAATTGAATTCAGCCTTTGTTAATAGTTCAAACAGAAAGCCTTTGATGAGAAATGAAAACCACATACAAGGAAATAATCTCCTCACCAATAAATTTTTATACCTTAATCAAAAATTGTGTGTCTTGCAGTGAATTAATTTCTAAAAGAATAATGCTTTCAATGCTTTCCTCCTGTACCAAATATCTCTGCTGGTTTTCTTTTAGAATAGAAATTAGTGAAAAATTCCCCCACAATTCAATCTGGTTTTGTCTAGTGTGTAGAAACCATCCAAGTGGGATTCATGTTGGATCCCTTCAGATGTCCCTACAATCCAGGTCCTTTTTCAGGGAGAAAAACACATGTGTAGGGTGCAACTCAAACAAATATCACTGAGACATCTGTGTCAGGATGAAAAGAACCAAACCTTGGCTCTGTTGAATGTACCCCCTGGTTCTTCACCAGATTTACTGGCATAACTGGAATTTAGGGGGACAGCTCATGTGTAACAGATATGTAACAGATATGTCCCATGCTCAGTGAGTTGGTACTACTGACAGAAAACACTGTGTGATAGTATAAGGTCAAATAGTAAAATGGAGTGATGTTCATCCTTATTTACCATGACAGTTTCTGTCTTCCAGAGTTGTACACGTAGCTCTTTGTCAAGTAAGGGAACACAGCTGTTTAAAGAATCTTCAGTTTCACTGTTTTACATTTTCCTGAAGTGAAACTGTGTAACTGGCTGTATGTGAAGCTGAAATCCCCCAAATCTTCAGCAATGTTTCCCTCAGTACCTTCAGAGTGGTTCTGTCAATGTTATCCCCTCATTTCCACATGGTCACGTTCCAGTTTTGGCAGGTTTGAGATGCAGCAGCAAATCCTCAGTGGCTTCATGGACAAAGAATGTAATTCAATACCAAACTGGCAGATGTAGTTCTTTGGGGTTTGCACAGATTTCAGGAAATGCAGGCTGAAATGAGCATTTGCTCAGAGACCACCTTGCACGTGACTGTGAGTTGAGTCTGGAGCTATTTGTGCCTTTGTCTGTCAGGTGTCCATGATGAAGAGCTTGCAGCAGAGAGAACTGAAATGTATCATGTAGTTTTGCCATTTTCTGAACTTGTGTTCATCACCATGCCTTGCAAAACCAGATATGACAACAACACAGGTGCTTCCCTGGCCTCATCTTGAGCTAAAGATTAACTTGTGTTACACTATCCACCAAAAAATCACCAAGTGGTGATGTGGTGATCTCCCTGAAGTGTGAACTTCATTCAGACTCAAGTGAGTTGGTGTCTTTCTCTCAGTACCACTTTTTGTCAATTTCCCTAAACACCCAGCCTAATGTCTTTGGACATCATCACTCTTAAGAAAATAAATTAATTATTAGTACTGGATGTCTTTCTCCAGAACATCTGATTACCCTTCTCTAGAACATACACAAAGCAGAGTTTACCTAATAACCAGCAATTCTTTCTTGTCTTTAACTGTTGTGCATGCCACTGTAACAAGATGATATCTATATTTGTATTTTTAAACAATAACAAAATAACCTCATACCTGTTGGTAAAGACGCTCCCAGTAATCTTGAGTCATAAGACGGAACAAGGAGAGAAAGGCCCAGCCAAAAGTATCAAAACTTGTGTAACCATGGTCAGGATTCTCCCCAGCCTTCAGACATATATATCCCTCAGGGCACGTGCTGCAAAACATCAAATACAATCTGTGAGATGCACCTTAGATGGTTCCAAAAGAAGAAGAAACTGATTTCCAGGAAAACACATCCAATGTTCTGTGTTAAGAGCACGGGTTATACATGGTAAGTTCCTCCACTGTATAAAACCACAGGAAACAGGTGATGCTACTTCACAATATCCAAGGTTTTCACAACCTTATTTTTTCTTCGAAAGGATAAACAGGAAAATAATAACCATGAGCTATGGCAAATAATGGCAAATAATCACCTAGCATTTCATGCATTTTGAATAGATTGGAATTAGGTGCTTAAATACAATTTCTCCTGGAAGTTATTCCTAATTAAGAACCCAAAACCTGGTGTCTCCTGTTACAGTTGCAGGTAACACTGTGATGGTGAACCTGCTCTTTTGGTTACACAGTCTGACACTGGCTGGACACCAGAAGCCTGTGCTATCAGAGCACCTTCCTGATTGCTTCCTTTGCCTGACCTCACTCACCCCCCAAAAGGATTAAATGTTTAATCTAAGAAACCCAGCCCTTTGTTCCACTCACCGCCACAGTCTGGGGTCATGACATCTTTCCTATTTCTGCCAGGAAATGCTTTCCTTGTGTGTCTTGTAGATTACTGTATTAAATGGCATGCAGACAGCATGAATTTCGCTGGCTCTCATTAACCTTTGAGGCTCTTTACGAGTAATTTTCTAGCCCCATATGCCACAAGAGATAAAAAATGCTCTCAGTGGTACTGTGTAAGCACTGAACTGCATCATCCAGTGAAACACGAGGTGGAAGAGATCTTGGGTCGAGGTGCCATCCTCTCTCTCAGAACAGATTAGTCAAAAATCTTCAAGGCTCATGCACATCAGAAGCCACTCTCAAAAAAATAAGGTATGACCCATTAGAAACTGAAGACCTAGAAATATGCAAAGGCTTTCTTCTGCATGTATCCTACAAAGAGAGTATGAGATCAAGTGCCCTGATGCCTTATGGTATTTGGGAATTTTTTAGGTGACAACCATCTAACATCTGGAGAAGCAGATCTCAGCAGGATGTGCAATTACACCAGCTCTCCCTGTTCTCCTAATCCTTCAGACAGAGATGAACCTGGTACAATTCCCTGCAAATTCCAGCTGCCACAACTAGGGATGGTTGGAACATGAGGGATTTTGGACACGTCACCAGTCACGTAGATTGTATAGCTTTAAGATTCATTTTCTCCCAGAAAAATATCTTAGAGTTTCTCAATCATTGCTACTTTTTTACCAAAGCAGAATATTGCCAGAAATTGAAATGCAGAGCAGAAATACAAATAAAGCAAATTAATTTTTAAAATGCCAGACAAAAAAAAAAAATTGATCCACAAGAAAGCAGAGTGTGCCTCGATGTGAAAACCGGTGTTCTTTTTCTTTAAAAACTATGATTTTTATACAGATATAAAATAAATTTTGCAGCACAGGATAACAATCTGTATTGCATGTCGAAATAAGAGTATGTTTTTACACAAATCTATGTTGTCTGCCACCACCATTAGACATTCAACAGCACTTTTAGAATCTTAATTTAATATCAGTAGTGAATCACAAATTTTTAAGTAAGTCTGCTTTGAACGCTGATAAAAGGAGTGCTGAAGCATTGCAAAATGTGTGCAGATCCTTGTTTACAGTAGTTTTCAGAAAAAGCAATAAAAAATGAACAGCTGATGTTTAGTGAATTAAATGTTACACACAAGTGGGGGTATAATAAGTGATTCTGCCACCTTAGGTAGAGCCAAGTTAGCTTATACCAGTTGAGAATTCAGATAATAACAATTATATCTCACGAAGAAAGAAAAAGAGTCACTCCTAATGTTTTCCCTGCCAGCCTAGAAATGCCTCCTTCTAGATCTTTCCTACTTTGACTACATTTTTTTTCCTAGTAAGAGCCACATTTCAATAAAAAATAACGTAACATTACTGAGTTAGAAGATAATAAAATTCAGAAACCTCCTATGTTTTTCCCTCTTAAATAAGCAGATGCACATTGAATGTCTCTTGTATACCCATGTCTTTTTTGAGGCAGACTTTTTCATTAAACCTCCTCTCTCCCAAAGGCAGCATCTGCTGTCACTCTGCTGTAGAGATGTGAGATTTCTGCCTCTGATCTGCTGCTGCAAAGAGCCTTCACAGCCCATGATGTGCCACTCAGCTGTTCAGGAGCTCTGAGAAATGCATTCTCCAGGCTGCCGAGAAGGAAATTCCCTCTGCTGGCTCTAAGACATCGTGTCTACACAGCACACGAACATTTCTGTAAGGCTGATTATTTCTGCCATGAGAAAATCACTTCACTCACGCGCCGGGCTTGGTTGGAAACTTGGCGATCATGTCCAGAGGTGCAGAGTCCTTTCCTTAATCTCTCACTAAAGAGAAACTCCAAGTGGCTCCATTGATCTGGTCTCATTGTCCTTATGTTAACATTATTACTAATGGCTAAAACAACCCATTGCAGCTGAGAGAAACTTTGCTGGTGGTTACTTTAATGGTGAGCTTCAGCCTAGGCAGGGCAATCATTTGGAAATCAGGCTTCTTGTAGAGTAAGTTGCCTAAAATCTTATTGAATAAAATCTTTACTAATATAAATTATTGAGAAGGCTGAGATTTTCCCCTGAATCTCAATTAGTAGGGAGAATTTCCTTGTCATCTCTTCCCCCTTTTGAACAAGAGCCTGGGAGGAAGGGGATATTAGAAGCGTTGGGTTGAATTTTCACAGGAATTTCTGGACACATACTAGAGGATAAAAAATCACTCAGGTTCACTGCCAATGTTGCTTTCTAGGGAAACTTTTGAATTTGAAGAATTTTCGAGCAAGTACTCAAAGCACTTTACTTTGCTTGGAAATCTGTGGAACATGGAGATGGAACCCCTCTGACTGTGAAAGTGAGCAGTGGTACCCCAGAGGAATATTTTCTGTTTATGATACAGTTAGTATTTTATACAGATATAATAATTTTTTTTTTATTTTTCATGCTGTTCTTATGGGTCATTTTCCACTGTCTGACTCCACAGGGAATGGTTTAACCCCAGCTGGCAGCCAAACCCCACAGAGCTGCTCACTCACCCCAGCCCCAGTGGGATGGGGGACAAAATTTGATGAGAGAAATTTCATGTGCTGAAATAAAGACAGCTTAATAGGGCAGAAAATGAAGAAAATAATAATAATAATAATAATAATAATAATAATTACAATAACAAAAGAATTGAACTATACAAGTGATGCTCAGTGCAACTGCTCACCCCTTGCTGACCACTGCCCAGCCAGTTCCCAAGCAGTGTCCCCCAGCCAGCTTTCCCCACTGTTTTTACACTGAGAATATAGTCTGGAATTTCCCTCTGGCCAGCTGGGCTCAGCTGTCCTGGCTGTGCCCCCTCCCAGCTCCTTGTGCCTCCCCAGCCTCCTCACTGGCAGAGCAGGAGAAGCTGAGAAGTCTTTCACTTACCAGAAGCACTTCTTAGCAACAATTGAAAACATCAGTGTGTTACCAACATCATTCTGATCCTGAATCCAAAACACAGCACTGTAGCAGCCACGAGGAAGAAAATTAACTCCATTCCAGCTGAAATCTGGAAAACTCACTTTTCTAATATTTTTTTTCAGCTTTAACAGCATTCGAATGAGGTCCTGCAGCACAAAAAGCATGAACCCCAGCTCATGGGGGGTTGTTAATGTTAGCTTACACCCTTATTATGGCAACTGGACCCTTGAGACAGAATTTCCTACTTGTCAACTCCTTATTCCTACTCACCCTCTTTCGTGGCCAACAGAGAGATAACCCACAGGGTATGGGAATGTGTTAAAAACACTGAGAGGAAAATAAAATGCTGCTTCCCAGAAAAACACTACAGAAATTTAGGTGTAAGGCTTTCACTTGAGAATATTATTCTGTAACTGACACCATTTCCTCTGAGGATTTTTTTAAGGAGCCTCAAGATTTTACTGAACCTTCCTCCACGTATGACATTAAGCCTACCTCCTTTGGATTTTTTAGCAAACTCTTCAGCTTCTTTCACCTCAGGGAAGCATTTGAGAGCACTGTACTCTTCTCTGATGCACAGGGATGGGCAACAAAACCAAGCTACATAAATATACCATCCTCCACAGGAGTGTCACAGGATGCTGTCCAATTGATCACAATAAAATTAGTGTCATTGATTCAGAAAAGTTAAAAGCAGCAGCCTACCTACCTATCCATCAGGCTGTAATCACCACTGCAAGCTGGCATTGGTACAGGAAATTAAAGGACATAAGAAACAGCTTTGGTTTAAATAATACAGGCTGGGAATGCCAGAGAGCTGTAGCTGAGGGGCATAATTACAAAATGCTCTGTCTCAAGAGTTTAATCTAGGCAAGCCAAGCAACCTGCTGATCCAGGCTACAGTGACCAGTAGGGCTGGGCAATAAAGGAAGATTTGTAAAAGATTCATGCACTGGATTATAACATCCAGATCCTGAAAACACAGGGAGGGTTGTCCATGTGCTACCAGGGGTCAGCATCAATGACATCTGTGAGGTGAAGGCTGCACTTTCCTTGAGTTCAGGTTACCAAGGGACACTCTGGCTTGCTCACTACAGAAGCAATGAAGCACATACCACAGACACAGCAAAAATTAAAAAACCAAACCCCTATTTTGGTAAGAGTCTCTTAGTGCTCCTGCTTAGGTCACACCTTAAGCCTAAGAATGCAGAAATAAAGCGGAAAAATTTACAGCTGATGTCTCTGACACACAGCTACTTCCTGGGGAGTGGAAATCACCCTGGTGGTTGGAAATGGATCCCCCAAAGCAGGGTTTGAAAGCCTGGCAGCCTCTGAAGGACAGACAATGCCCATGCCCTCCATGTGCACAGTAGAGTCTTCCTCCACCTGCCTCATCCTGCTAAAGTCCACAGCCCACAAAAGAGAGGCTTAGATTTCCTCTAGACCACAGACTCGAGTATTTTTCCCTGCACTTTCCATATTTTCTCCTTTCCCTGGACTCTGAGGGAGGAGACAGCAGTCAGAATAGATGATCATACTATGGGGAACAAGGATCCTTAGACTAACATTTGCTCTTACCCGAAAAAATGAAACTACCCATTCTAAAACAGGAAAATATTTTAAAAAACTAATGTTGTAAGGATAACTGAGTATGTAGGAGGAAGAGGCCAAAAGCCAGCAGCACTTCAGCCAAAGTCATTAATGTCAGTGGGTGCTTGATGTGCCTGAAAGTCACAGGTTTTTCTCCTTCCCCTGCTCTTTCTTGTTTTGTAGTATGAAAGACTAATCACAGTTAGAGTGTCTGACTTACAATTCCCCACTAATTACCATCTAAAAGCCAAAATCTGACTTGCAGTGGCATGCTTCATCTTGGATAGGTCTGACCAGAAGCTCCCAGCAGCTCTCACTCCAAGCATCCAAATGGACAGAGAGAATATGAAGGACATTTTTAAAAGCAAGGCAAGGGGTGCCAATTGTCTGAAATGACAGAAGTGCAAGCAAATTGAACCACATGCTGCAGGGAAAAGGAGAAAAAAGACGCGATGATGACAAAGTAGAGAAGAAACGCTCAGAATAAAGAGCATCATCAACCATGGAGGAGAAAAGAGAAGGAGGTGCCCACGAGCAGGCCTGCTCAGAGGCTCAGAGCACCCACTGAGCTGTGTGTGCTGCTGACTGGAATCCAGGAGAAGTTTCAGCCTCCCCCACGGGCTGCTCGCTCAGGCAGATGGAAAAGCCGCGGGTTCAGCCGCGACATCGGAGCGCCGCGCGCACGCATGAGAGGGAACGACTCCCTCTCCTGCAACCTGCCTTCTTCAGCTCCACACTGCAGCCAGGCAAGCAAGCTCTTCTTTCTCCTGACTCAATCCAGTGGCCAGACACCCGAGCTTCTGTCTAACCCACCAGACGAAATGTAGGGCAATAATTTATCATCATAAACATAATAGTAGATTACTGCCTAATGAAGGCTGTAGCCTCTATTAAGTCTGCTCCTCTCATGTGGCTGATGAGCTTATTACAGCTTTGACTAAGAGGTAATATTACCCCTCCTTAAGAATTGAGTGGATTTGGATTTAATCCCTACTGCTGCTGTTTCACCAGAGACATGATCTTCCAAATACACCACTGATCCCTAGGAAAGGAGTCTTTTATTATTGTTCCTAAACCTGCATAATTCCTCAAGTCACGCCCATGGCCCCTGTAGCACCTCTGAGTGTCATACTTGCTTTCTGTTTGTTGAGGTTTTCTCACCATGAGAAGACCATCCCTGCCCTCCTGTCACTGTAACCAGCTCAGAGTAAATGGAAAAATCTTACGTGATTTACATCAGGATCTAGGTAAATTCATTTAAGGTGTGCTGCACAGCCTGAAGGTTTGGAACAAATTCACTAGTATTGCTTGATTATCTGGGATGCAATTACGTTTTTAGCTCTAGTAGGTTAAGCAACACAGTTCTTCCCAAAATACCCTTGCTTTGGTGAAATTTGAAGAGAACACATTTGGAAACTGTGTCCCCTTCTTCACTCATGCAACCTTTACAGCCTCTCCCCCCTGTGAGCCCAGCTGTACCACATCAGGCTGCATTTGGTGAGGGCAATGCACACACCAATCCCACTAGGCACATGCCAAAGCTCCCAGTATCCCATTTCCTGGAATGGACCCATTCCTGCAGCAAGTCAAACACTGCCAGAACATGACCTGCCTGACAAAGCTGGGTAGTCCTGACATGCAACCAGGGCTTTCTCCTGAACTGAAGATTTTCTCTCTTCTCCAAAAGTTACTTCTTGTTCCTACTGTACTCTGTTCCTTGTAAGCAGAAAACAAATTCCTGCAGCACATCAAGGGGGAAAATGCAGTCGGATAAACAAAATGAAAAGCAACAAAAAAGTTCTGTCTCATTAAAGGAAGAAAAGTCAAATTTCAGGTATTGCTGTTGCTCCCCAGGAGTGTCTATGTGCAACACCTCCACCCCACTCATCCACAGACTGCACCTCTGAATTGCCAAACCTCCAAGCCAAGGGAGCTCTTCTCACCCTATTTGTCCAGCATCCAGCACAATAAGGCCTGAATCTAGGACTTTCTCATAGAAAACAATTAATAACAACAACAGTAATAATAATAACAACACAGATTTAAGTTGAGGCAACTTAGAGCTGCAATGTTCCTAACTGCCAGCAGCAGAATAACAGAGTCAACTGTGTGCACTTTCCCCTGGTGCAGCTCCCCAGTTTCTGGTGCAGTTGGGGTTGTGCTGCTGGATGCTGTTTGACACGTTCTGGCAGACACACATTTTTCCAGGCTCTCCCCTGCCAAGTTCTGGGTGACAGCTGCAGTAGCACTGGTGGAAGCACCCGATAGCAGCTCTCCTCCTCAGCAGAGAGCATGTTTCTTCTCTACCCTTCAGGGGTGTGATAAGCCTCTACAAGGGGCTTTAAATCACTGTGGAGGATGCACAAAGGCAAAGGAATGTTACTACAGCTCAGAGAGATCAAAGTGCTGCATGGCTGTACGTGTAACGAGCGCGCTGACAGGAGGGTGATGCGGAGAAACTGCCACAAAAACACTGCTTTTGGTGCTCATGGAGACTATGAAAACAGACATCTGATGCAATTTTACATGTGGGTATTAATTACCTTAGTAAAATGCCACAACACAGAAGAAAACAAAAGGGTTTGTTGGTTTTTTTTTCCTGGTAATTTCTTAGAAAGAGTTAGGACTGACACAAAAACTTTGAGGAGCATTACAACACATGGTCATTCCTTCATCCCTTATATGCAAGGAGCTCAGTGACAGAATTTAGCAAACCACAGAGAATCTTGCCCCACAGTGTACATTATTTTAATGTATCCTGTTAAGAAAAATCAAGGTCATAGTAAGAATAAAGGTAGCTAAAGTTTCTATAGCAACAATTACTAGGATGCAGTTGCCAAAGGTGCTTTCTTGTGGTTCCTGAAGTAGATTTACTGGCTGCTTTTTCATTCCTGCTCACTAGTTTTTTTTGATAATATCAGTACAGACATGATGCAAATGTGCTTTCATTGTCAGCATGATCTTGCAGCCTATTCCTGCCCATGAGCTGAATACACAGGACATATCATGTGTAAGGGTAAAAAAAAATTAAGCAGTCTGACCTTGAGATCCAAAGGGGGCACAAGTGACTTAAAACACGTGCACTTTTCTGAAAAGCCAGCTCCTTGTTGTAATTGCAAATGAAAAAGTGAAAAAAAAAGAATTTAAGTTTCTCTTCTGTGTCTGTTTGTTTACTCTGTACACTGACAGCATCTTGTCTCTTTCTCCTAATGGACAAATTTCCTTGCTGTTTCTATTGCTCAACCAAACCTTCAGGCTGGAAGGGAAATAAAAACAGCAGCCTAAGCACAGCAGAAAAACATGCCTGTGAAACTACAGCAGGATGAAAGTGAAAATGCTTTAGAGCTGAAATGTATCTTCCTTTCTCACAGACAGATAATTCCACACTGCTGCAGCCCCCCACAAAAGTCTTTACTCTGTGGAGGAGCAGGGGACTCTGCAGTGCTGGTCACCTCACCAGAGTGAATGGGTAAATGTCACCAAGAAGGGACAAGCTGGGATTGCACAGGAGGGTTGGTGTGGCCTGACAGGGATGTGTTCCACACTGGGAACCTGCTCTGGTGCTGTGTGCTCCAGCAGGATGGCTCAGGGGATCTGAAGGTGGGACCAGGAGGGCAGACATACAGGATGTGTGTGTATATATCTATATCTATATATCTATATCTATATATCTATATCTATATCTATATCTTTATTTATAGGAAGTATGTGGTGGTGCCTACTGTTTTCTGCTGCTCTGCAGCCTTCACAAATCATACTCCACTGGATGCCAGGACTTTATTTCACTAAGGAAAGAGCAGTTTCCACCTTCTGCCCCCACCTAAGATCTCCCAGTTCTTTGACCATTGTACTGGATCTTTACTGCACTTTCCTTGAGGCTGAAACAAGGTGTTCAACATTGGAAAAGATATATACTGGGGATTAAACTGAAAAGCAAATTTACAGAATTTGTAATCCCTTTTTCAAATCAGACTATCTGAGCTTTCTCCATTTATTTTAAACAAATCAAATAGAAGATGCTGAAATTGTAAAGAGAAACAATTTGTGTATATCCCAGTGCAGCCACATCCAAAAGAACTACTAAATTTAACTTTCAAACACATCCAAAAACATCAACAACTGCAAATGCACTACTTTTTTTTTTCTTTTTTTCTTTTTTTTTTCTGTTAGGAGAGCCTTACTGTTAGCACTGCTCCCAGTCTGACCAATCTGTGACACTCAGAGCAAAGCATTTTTCTATCAGTGTAGTTTCCTGAATGTGCTTGTTGTGAAACACCAAGCAGGTGCCACTTTAAGCCAAAGAATATCTTTGATCACAATAATTTCATTTTCTCTCTTCTCCAAAAGTTACTTCTTGTTTCTATTGTACCCTATTCCTCGTAAGCACAAAACAAATTCTTGCAGCACATCAAGAGGGAAAATGCAGTCGGATAAACAAAATGAAAAAACAACAAAAAAGTTCTGTTTGATTAAATGAAGAAAAGTCAGATTTCAGGTATCAAGAAGAAAGTTTCTGAGCCATCACATGGGAAACCCCACAGACAGATCAGCCCTTCTGCACCTAAGAAATTTGCCATCTCCCTGACATTCCTACCATGTCTCTGTAGCATGGTTTTTAAAGTACATTCTTGAGGTTGCTTAAGCATATCTAAAAATGCAAATAAATGGGTTTTTTCCTGCCTCTGCCAGGTCAAGTACTAGGGACATGTTTGCTGCAGCTGAGTGACATAGATCTATTCAAATCCCTTCTGAACTGGAATCAATATTAGCTAGATCCATTTCCTCCTGCTTTATTGGCAGCTTGGGTGCTTGTTCAGAAAACAGTCCCTCCTAGTAATGTAATAAAGCCCCCACCTTGGAGATAATTAGATTGCCTGTGATATAGAACCCACTGATGATCATTTCCCTGCTGATTTTGGCTTGCTACTCCAGCTCAGGTTGCAGCCTCCATCACTGCATGCTCTTACATTAGACCACTTGAGTGCCATCACCTAACAATTGCCACAGCAGATTTATTTGGATTTTTTTTTTAACTCTTCCATAATAACAGCAACCAGACAAACCTCAGAGTGTCATTAACACGCTTTTAAAAATGCACTGAAATGGCTTTTTCAATTGTCTCAAGATTTAATATCCTGGCCACAACACAGATATCCCTCACTCTAACAACAAATCCTTCCAGGAGACAACACATGACACCGCCCTTCCCTGAATTTCCTTTAGGTCCTCAGGTATCCCAGAGGCTGATGAATCCAAACTGTGAGCAAAAGCACATTCTACAAATGCTGTGAAGACTCAGACACGGCCTTGCCAGCTCTCTTTCCTCACCACACCTTCCTGATGCCTCGATGGGTTCCCAATCCAAGAGTCCTCGCTCGTCATGAATTTCATTACTAATAAATGAGGGAACCACAACCTCATGCATCTACTTCCTCTGAAACCCCTCCCTTGCTCCTGTGCTGCAGAAGGTCCCAAGCATGCAGATTTTGGTTTGCTGTTGAACACTCTTGCTCTTGACTTCAGTCATTGAAGGGTGAGAGAAAACAAATCCACTCGTTAGATACGTCAGCCTGTAAATGATGCTCTCCTGTCCCAACAGGTGGGAATACACGACTTTGCACATCCCCTGGGGCCTGAGGATCATCTTTCTAATTATCTTCATGTCTTTAAACAACAGCAGTGGATGAGTGGCAGCAACTCTGTGCAATGTATAGCAGATGAGACAACACTTGCTAATCCTGAGCTAAAAAACCCACTGTAAATAGGAATATTTTAGGCATTTAACTGTTTTTAGGCATTTAAACTCAAACCTTACCCAGTGGTATTAAATACTTAACTAAAACAGCAAAAGGCTGAAGAAGAAAGAACTGAGGCATAAAGGGAAAGTTGGTTTCCCTTGATGTCACAAACACTGACAGTTTTGATGTATTTATCAAAACAAGTACAAGAACACTCGGTTCGAAGGCGTCATTTTCATCCTCTTATACCCAAGAGCTGCAAGTTCTCCCTGGCTGTTTCAGGCTGTAACTCTCTTGTGGGCACAGTGCCTCCACCAGAGGTTTTCTCCAATCATGGCTTTTTGCTGACACACTGCAATTTATTAACTTCCCTGGGAAAGAAAAAGGGTGGGTTTGCTCATTTGCCTTGCTAGAAACTAACTCTTAAATCCACACAGGCTGCCAATATCTGAACACTCCACGGATATTGGGTTGGTATTTAACTTCCAACCAGCTGAACAATTCCAAAGCAGTGGTAATCAACTCTTTCAGTATTGCCCAGGAGGAGCAGCCTTCCACCACCACAGCTCAGGTCATCAGCGAGAACAACAAATATTCCATGACACACAAAATATTACTGCTTGTTTTTCCCAACATTATTGCCCATTGGTTTGCAAAGGCTGAGGTTCACCAGCACAATGGAGGTTGCCAGATCCTGGGATTCCCGGGAAACATCCCAACAGTCCTGGAGTTCTGCCTGAGCCTGGATAAACACAATGTACTACAATCAACAAAGGCCTTAATTAATAGATGCTGACATTGTACCTCCCGAGGAACAAACAAAGGGGAAAGCATGGCCCTCTGCCCAAGGACCTTAGAGCTTAACTCAGGCTGGCAATATGGATCAGACACAGCAGGCCTGCAGAGGGAAGGCTGACACTGAGTCTTATGTCAATACAGATACAGGCAGTGGCAGGAGAAAGCAAAACATCTCTCCCTGGGACCTGAGGGCTTTTCTTGCCTTTTTGTCCACAACCAAGTTCAGATTTTATCTTCCCTTCATCTCCCTGCTGCCTCCCTGCACACACATGCCTTTTTTTCCCATTAAATTCCTCCTAAATTAAACCTTTTTTTTTTTTTGCAGTCTTCCACATTTGGTTCTACCAGCTCAGAACATCTCCCTCCAGAATCATCTCACCTCCTCCCCTCTCTTGGCCTAAGACATCCACCTCCCTGGTTCAAATGCTCTCACATATTTGGCTCAAAAGCTCCTCTGTCCCACTGCTCCAAGGTATTTTCCATCTCTTCCTACGACTCCTAACAGCCTGCAATCTTTGCACAGCTTATAATTTCCTCTGACCAGAGAAGATCCCATCTCTTTCCACTCTGTCTGAACTCTTCCACTTCCATCAAGATCATGAGAAGCTGTCAAATAAGATCACATGCTGAGACAGTGCACTGGCACCCTGGGGATGGGAGGCAGGAGGAACCACTGGCATCTATAGATGGCAGGGATATGGATAAAGTCCTTTATGCAGAGGATGTTAGCACACACCTGGATCTCTTCACTGTCTACACAATGAGAAAATGAAATACATGTAGTCTACAAGCAAATCAAGTGCAAATGTAGATCACAATTCAAACCACAATTCAATTCCCACTTCCAAAACATGTTATTTTTGGGACATTTGTTGATTTGCTTATCTTCCTTTGCCAAAAGCTAGGAATTCATCATCACTTTAAAGCCCTCTAGGTGTTCTGTTTCATTTCCATTAAAATACTCTCCACTCAGCCAAAATTTTACTTAGTTTTCACTATTTTTTTACTGAGAAATTCAAATGTATTGAAAAAGAACTGTAATAAGGCCCCTAAAGATTTTTAACCTCAGTAAGTGACACAGAAACTTTTCTTCCCTGCAGTTGAGAAAATTGTATTACTATGCATAATACTGTCATCATCCTCCCTATTATTATGCCTAGACCCAAGGAAGTTGAAATATCTACTTCATGCTGGTGAAAAGTGGACAGAACTAGAGGAAAATGTAGTAATAATAATAATAATAAAAACAACAAAACCAGATCAGAAGTGAAGATATTTTTAAAGTACTTACCCAGCATCAGTGCTGTTGCCACACAGTAACACATCTTCTGTACCATTTTTTATGAAATAGTTCACTGCAACAGAAATAGAGAAATGGCTTTTTAATAAACACATCCTGGGAATGATAACGTTCAAAAATATCATCCACCAACCAGCATATTCAATTGGGACAGCAACTGAGAGATGAATGCCATGCTTTTGCTTTGTTCTGCTAATTTTAACTTCTATAAGTTGGGAAAATAAAGAATTTTTTTCAAATCTCTGTAAGCACTTGCTGTTCGTATTCCAAATCTGACCTGTTGAATAAGGTGACAGTTGGCTGTGGGCAATATTTTCAGGAAATTCTATTCAGCCATGTCTCTCTATTCAAACCAAGAACATTGTTACTAAATTCTGTAAATGTAATGAAACCCAACCATATGCTAGCCTGTAACTTTTAGTCTCTACACTGATGAGACACATATTAATTGAAGTTTGTGGCAGAAATTACTGACTCATAGGTTAAAAACGTAACCAGCTATAACTCAGAATGTAATAATATTAACAAAGCAGCCCACTCCCTCAGTCTGGTGGATTCTGCTCAGCATAGGAAACACACAGTATAAAGCCAAAGAAACAAAAATACACCCTGTTAAAGATCAAACAAACAAGGAAGTATTCACAAAGACAAATATTTATCACTGTAATGGCAGTGGAGAGAGACAGACACTTCTCAAGGGAGCCTCAGAAAAGCAACATAAATTTAAGTGCTGTGGATCATTCCCAGGTTGACTATTAATAAAGCTTAAGGAAATTAGCATCTCCAGGCTAATGAGAGACTTTGCATACACACTTCTTCTTTCCCCACCCAACCAAGTCTGACATGCAGAGTAACAGAACAGGAGGCCAATTTCTTCTCAAAAGGATGAGCAAAATCAATGTTCTGAAGGGAGCGTGAAGAAAAGGTGTTCATGGAGCATTTCTAAAACCTGGATGGTGGTGGGGAAGAACAGATAAAAGAATTGCTCTAGAAATGCAATAAAAATGCTAAACAGAGGTGTGCAGTTTGCTGAGGAGGAGCAAATAATCTGGTGTGCTTTGCTGCAGCAGAGAGGACGTGATCCCTTCCTGGCCAAGGGATGATGGTGGCAGCCTTGCCTGGTAGGGCTTTGTGAGCAGAGGGGCCTCTGCAGATGCTGCTCACAAGAGGTGCTCCATTCCAGGCCAACCCTCTGTTGTGAAATGTTTTAAAAATCAAGAGTGACAGCTTATCCAGGCGGGCTATGCAGAGAATGCTCAGTGGCTCAACCACTGAACAGATGTGCTGTGGCTTTCTCAGTAAGCTGTGAGCAGTGGAAAAGCCCTGCTCTGCTGCATGCCAAGAGGGAATTACTGCCCAGGAGCTTGTGGTTACAGGGGCACGTGATGGTGTTCACAAGTTAGCAGAGCACAGATCCTGCTCAGACTGGATGCTTTTCCACTTTGTCTGGTCATGTGGGCTTTCTACAGAAACACCTTGCGTGACAGCAACGCTCGGGACTGGGTATGGTTGAGGACTGGTGATCAGTCACCACAAAACAAAACAGGGAAAGATGCCACATCTGCATCAACTTTCACCCTCCAGTTCTGCTGGGTAAGGACTTGTGCTTTTCTCAGGACAGATGGCATTTTAATTGGATACACAGAGCCAGAGAAACAAACACACCAAACCACTTTCTCTCTGAGCTAGATGGTCTTGAAGATCCTATCCAACACAAATCATTCCATGATTCCAGGTTTGATTGAAATTCTGGAGCACAGTGTTGGTTGAAAACCAAAACAACACCTCCTGGTCGGCCAAAGCAGAAGATAAGAACAGAGTCTGAGCACAGGATTAAGGAGGACAAGGATTCTCTGTGTGCAAACAAGAAATCTGAAATCCCAAGAACAGACAAAATACTGTTGTCTGCTGTTGACTTAAGCATTTAAATTTCTAAAAGCAGCAGCAAGGCAGGTGCCAAAGAGCCCCACGACATGCAGGCTGAGGAACTGGTGTGTAGGTGCTGCTGGGAGGGCACATCTTCACCGTGGGGTCTGTGCCAGGGAGTGCCACAGCCACTGTGACAAACCTCGGGCAGAGGAAGAGGCGAGCTCCCGATTCCCCACGGATAAATAAGAAGGGGATTAGAGCTTTATACCCAAGGAGACAAATTGCTGTATTATCAGAAATGTGCACAACAATCAATCTTTCCTTCAAAGCCCCTTGGTTTGGATTTCAATCAAGCCTGCTGGGCAATCAGAGAGCTGCAAGAAGCAAACAGGCTTCACTCTGGTTTTAAAGAATGAACACCCTCGGTACCACATTAACCCATGGCCTCAGCTTCCCATCAGTTAACTCTAATGTGGGCAAAGACCTGGGAGCTCCTTTTTCATGCAGAGAAGGATTTTCTCTCTGAAAACTGCTCAAACTGAGCAACACCACCTCAAAACACGATGATTTTTCATTGCCTTGGAAGATTGCAATTAATTTTTGTTTTGTTTTTCACTGAAAAAATTCAGCTGGTGAGTGGGGAAAAAATAGGAAAACAAATATGGAAAATAAAACTGAAACTCTGTACTTTTAGGTATTTACTTTTGTAAATTGTTTTTTTCCTTAATTTTTGAAGTAAAAATTAAGCCAAAACTATTATATTTGTACCACCTCTGTGTGTGTACATTAACTTTATGCAACGTGCCATTCTTTCCAAAGGTAATGCTAATTTATTTTTTACCAGCTTTACTAAAATGTTGGTGCCACAGTCATAGGGTACATGTTGCTTTTTAGTAATTTTTCTACAGGAATTTCCAGAGTAAGGTAACTACCTGGTCATATTAAAAAGAAGTAAAAATGGTCTGAATAACAAGGTCTCCTTCAAGTCCATGTTCTGCCTCCTACACTTCTCAAAGCAAATAACAATGGCCATAGTTTTAAAGTCACTATATGCAGGTGGGTAAAACCACAAATTTTCCATGTCTATTCTTGCAATATCTTCCTTCCAAAGTCAGTTCCTCATCATTTTGTCTGTTTCATTCTACACTTTTTCTGATTTCTCAATATCTTCCAGGTTTCTGCATCGCTCCCTCCCACACCAGGTGATTCTAACAAAGCAAACATTCACAACGTCTCCACTTGTCAAATTAAGAGGGAAAAAAAAAAAGCAAACTTCCTCAAGAAAAAAAAGATCCAATTAAAAATATGCTCCAGCTTGTGCTTTCCACACCTTTATCACACAACTGAGCAGAAAGTCAGTAGGGTACACAGACTGCAGGGTAGAAACCTTCCTCATTTCTGTGCGAAGGAAAGGAAAATTTTCTCATTCAGTTAACAATAAAAGGTTGGAGTCAGCTTCGAAAACACAGCTTCTGCCTCCAGTTTCTGCTCCTCCTTTGAAGGCCCAACTGAAATGTTATTTTGACTCGTCTTACAACAAATTAATTCCAATTAAAAATAAAACCACCACAACAACCCCATATATTATCACACTTGCATAAAGAGCAACATTCAAATATCATTAGTCACTGCCCAGAGGAGAGTCCTCTGGCTGACTTTCTACCAAAAACTTCAGAGAGGTGTCTGTTATCTCAGACTATTTATTGCACCCACACCGGCGCTCGCTGCTTGGAGACTTTCTCCCCGCGCTGGGGCTGGCACGGAGCACTGACAGCCACCCAACGTCCCCGTTCCAAATTTAAAATGCAGTTCAGAAAGCTGCATCTCCTTACGGCTGTGACACGTGGCACGGGGAGGAAACAGACACCACCCACCCCCTCGTTCGTCGCCCTTTGGCGCACCGGCGCAAACGCGCACTGCCTCCCGTAACACGCAATAATTAAAACGCATCCTTGCTGCACTTGCTGTGTGCACACTGTGTCACACACGGCAAAGCCTCCAGTAAACGAAATTGAGTTTGAGGATGAAAAACATGCCTCACAAAAGCCGTGGAACAGGCTGTATTAAGGGTGTTATTAGGGGAGAATGCTTGGGGAAAAAAATGGCGCTGCCGGTTGGTTCTTCCTAGCTCTAAGGGGTTGCAAATAATTATAATAATCAGTTGCTCTAGTGTTGCTCAGCCCCTGACAGGGGATCTGATTCTCCTTTGCTGTCCCCTGGCATTTGCTGCTGCTGACCCTTCTGCTAAGTTTCCAAGTCTCTTGGCTCTTGCTTCCCATCCTCCCTCCTTCCCTGGGAAATCACTTCTAGCCCAGCTCTCTGATGCCTCCATACCCTGTAACCACATGGAAGGACATCTCCTAAACTTCAGTTCAAAAAGGAACAGGAGGAGTTATGGCCAAGATGGTTGTGTGGGTAGAGGGAGCAGAGATCAAGGGGACAACTTGATACACAGCATTGGCAACTGCATGACTTTGTGGTAAACACAGCCTGGAATTCTGGGCATGAGTTGGCCTGCAGGAGATATGAAGGGGCTGGGAGGAGGTTGTAGAAAATCATACAACCAGGTGCTGAGAGGAAAGTGGTCTCCTTCAGACTGAGTCTCTCTGGTAGGCTCCTGTTAGTGCTTCTCCCCACTCTCCAGACAAGTCAGAGAAACTATTTCCCTGCCAGGCTCAGCAGTCGCCACAGCACAGCAAATGTCTCCAATTTTGACAGCACAGCTTTTTCCCTCTTTGTGAAAAAGCCACTAAAAATATCAAGCCCTCTTGAGCTAGATGGCTCCCGTGCACTAGGAAGAGGCTCTGAAAGCCTCAGAGATCCACAGTACCTGGTTTGTGCTGCTCACATGGTCTGAGGGAACAAAAAGCACATCAGGAGCTTTTGGAGGTGTGCACCAGAGGAGAGCAGAGAATTTAGATGCTCTCAAATTGGCATGGGGACCTTGCCAAACCCAGGAGCATCCCCAGGAAGACAAGACAGGAGACAATGACTAGCAATAAACACACATGCTGGCTTTTAAACATCTTCAGATAACCTCATTCTATGCCTCTGTGCCTCTCCAGTCACTCAGACCCCCACACTTAGGGCTGTAGGGTGCATAGCATGTAACTAAAAGCATATTTAGTACCACTTGTTTAGATATATGCTCTCCATGAATAGGCAGCAAAGTGCTGAAGTGTGCTCTCTGGAAGTTTTGCAGAGGTTTTGGGGAATTTTTTCATATGTTTCACACAAAAGAATTAAAATCAAAAGCTGCTACAAGGGTCAAATGCATTTGTGATTACAGACAGATGATGGAAAACTAGAAAAAAAAACCCCCAACTTCTGTACTTACTGTGATAAAGAAAACAAATAAATTGGATCAAAAAATGGCTGGGAGGCAGAAAACATAGGTTAAGATGAAAAGTCAATGTGCAGGATCTCTGTGGGCTAACAGAGGGCTGCACCTGCACTTCTTTGTTACATTTACAAGTACAAGGGAAAGAGAAGGTGAGCAGAGAGGTAACAACATCTCCAATACACAGTATTTTCCAGGTAAATAAAGTCTGAGGCACGGACTGAATGAGGAGCACTAGAGACACCTACTCCACTAAAAAAAAGGAGCTGAGAAATGCAAAGTGGAATATTAAGCTGTCAGAAAGTGAAGTAAAGCAGAGAAGGAGAAAATCTCACCTATTCATAACCTTGTCAGCCCTCAAATTTCCTGTGTAAGTTCAGATAAGAGAGATGGATTCTTTTTTTGGTAGGGTTTCTTAGTCAACATGTAATACAAAGCTAAGATCAGAGGAAAGTGTAATATTGATATACAGGAGGGCAAGGATGGAGCAATATGGACAAGGGGATCAAGTGCAGCCTCAGCCAATTTGCAGATGACACCTGGCTGGGTGGAATTGCTGATCTCCTGGAGGGCAGGAAAGGCTTCTCACCCCCTCCAACTCCCTGGCAGGAGGGTGCAGCCAGGTCAGGGTCAGCCTCTTCTCCCAGGGAACAAGTGACGACAGGACTGGAAGAAATTACCTCAAGCTGCACAGGAGGAGGTTTGCACTGGATATCAGGAAATATTTCCTCATGGGAAGGGTTATCAGGCCAGGGAGGTGGTGGAGCCACCACCCTTGCAGGTGTTTAAAAGACATGTGGATGTGACACTTGGGGACAGGGTTGATTGGCAGTGCTGGGTTAATGGTTGGTCTTGATGGTCTTAAGAAAGACCACTTCCAGTAGGGTGGCTGCCAGACTGGAAAGTATTGAGAAGTAATGAGAATGACTGGGAAAATTTAGGAAGAACAGAAATTGAAAAAATGGGCATCTTTTATCCTAGGAAAAAAGGTGACTATCACAGTAAAAAATAGCATGTATTCTGGAAAAGGAGAACAGGGAGCTTTGTGTGCTCCTAGTGACAAGAACATAACAATGTCTTTTGCCTTAAGAAAATGGAAGGGGGAAAAGAAAAGAAGAATTTTCAAAACTAAAGATAAAGGAAATATTTTTCACTATATTTCCCATTTGAACTGCTGAAGCTGCTGCAGGCTGCCCCTGTGGACAAAACATTCAAAGAAAGATTTGCTGCCTGTGTAGATAAGGATATCCTGAGTTAAAACAGTTATTGTTAATAGAAAACGAGAAAAATATCTATACTTTGAGCTCTACTAATCGTTTTCTGGAGCAAATGGGGCTGTTCAGCGGCACAGAGAGATGCTGCTCTAGGTATGCCAAGGCCAGATTGAGCCTGGAAATTCTCATATTTAATCTCTACTACACTTGGGGGAGTTCAGCACTGATGGAAATGATCAGGAGAAAATATATCTTTACTTATTCCTTAAAAGCACTGCAGTAAGAGCAAGCAGCAATGCAAGTTATTCTCTGCTCACAGTGCACCTGGGCTGAGTGCTCAGAGGTAAAAGCAGAAGATGCTCTTGCCTTGGCAGTGCACTTTATTGCTGAACCTGGAGCATGGAGCAGTCCATGGACAGGCCTTAATGGGCACATAGAAAGTCCTTCTAAATGCACATCACTGCTCAAGCCAGGTGGTGTTTTAATTCTGTAGTTTATGAACAATTTGAAGCTGAAAATGTTTACTCTGAATTTCCCATAGAAGATCTTTCCTCAAGTAGATCTTTCCTTTCTATGAGCAGCGATGAGAACAAAAGGTGTAACTGAGGTAGAAATCCTCCTGTTTCATAAAATATTTCAAATATTTACAACATAAGAACATCATCTTTCACCACAAGGCTGAAAAAATTCTTACTGGATGGTCAGGAAGAGACTGTATTGGATTCAGCATTATCAATTCCTACGTTTTTCTGATCCTTGCACTTCTGATGGGGTTTTCTTTTTCTATTTAGCTTAAAAAATTAAACTGCACAGGTACAATACCCATGTTAATAACACATCAGACAGAGCATTAAGTTTTGAGCATTGATGAAGCTATTTATCAAAAGACCCACAGCACTTGAACAAAGCCACAATATTTAGAGTAATGTCAATAGATTCCATGCTGACAAGCACCATCTGAAAGCCCTGAGAGGTTCCTTGTTTTAATCACTGGTCCATTCACAACCATACATGAAAAAACACCTATTCCAGTCCCAACTTGATTTATTGCTTCTCTCTTTCCTCCCACCTCCATAATTATTCATCAAACACTTGCTGTCTTCTATTACCACCTCAAACACTTCAGCTCTCCCCAAACTGGCCACATTTATTTTCTGACTTGGACAAAATTCTTTTTTTTTTACAGTTCCCATACAGATTCAGAGTATCTGTTCACAGAGCTCCATTTCAGTGGTTCTGGAAACAAAAACTATTTCATCAGGCAGAGGTAACAATCAGGCACAGAGCTTAGAGAAGAAACCCACAGCCTCGTCCACATGCAGATGTACATTTCTATATATTCACTCATCTGTGCCTCAGCATCTGCTCCACACAAGCCTTTGATCCCTTCTCCAGTGCCCAAGAGTACCATGGGTGTCCCCAAAACTTCACACACTCTGTACATCCTTCTAAACAGAGAATCTGAAGCAACCCTAGGTCTTCCAGGTCTAACTGGAGGTGACAAAAAAAATAGCATAATTATCTTGATCTGGATTTTTTCTTTTAAAAGCTGGGTTGTTTTTTTTTCTTTCTCAGATCACTGTTAGCCACACATTTTGACTCCAGAAGAAGAGAAAAATCACTGCCATGAAAGGAATGCCAGAAACTACTCTAGAAGAAAAAAAATAACAACACTGAAATACATCTTTTAAGCTATAAAAATAGTAATTGATTCCTCCCACTAAAAGGCTCATAAAGCTTGAACATTCATTTATTTTACTTGTTAATTTTTTTAAATGTCAACTGCTTGGACAGGACTATCTAAGGGAAATTACAGGGTTGCTCTTTTTTACCTCAAAAGATTCTGATTTTGAGAGGAAAACATATATAGAACAATTCGAAAACAAGACTCTTTCAGAGTTTCTTAAACAAGGTATTTAGTCTAAAGAAAAAGAAAATGCTGGGGTTTAAGACTATCATTCCATAAGTGACTTTATATAATTTAATTATAGTTTTAAGGTTCTTCTCTAAAGCATTTTTTCTTATGCTTTCAAGCCCTTACATTAAACCCTGCTAAACAAAAGAACTCAGATTTCTACTTACTGACTAGTCAATAATCCATTTCCATAATGGAATACATAAATGACATTAAAGATTCTAAAATCATCAGCTACATGAATCAACTACACCCAGTCCATTGGTACATCTCTAAGCCAGTGACATGTCTGACATCCTGCAGCTTTTAATCCGTTCTCACTCGCACATTCATGAAGCTCCACTTCATCAAATACGTCTTTAATTTAAACACCACAACCCAAGACAGGCTTTAAAGACTGTTACTTGGAGCTGCTTTCCCAGATATCTTCACAAGAATTGAAATTAAGCTTATAGTTTTTCAGTCAGCTGGTATTTCTAAACTATTAACTCTCCTAATGACAACCAACAGCACAACGACTTTGATATTGATATATTGATCTCATAATTTTCATAATGCTTTGAATGTAAACTATCATTATTTTCAACCTTTTTTCCCCCTTTATTTCATTTTTATATACAATCACTACTGCATCTAAAACTCCAATCTTCCAGGTTTGTTATTATTAATGTCTAAAAATAATCCTCCTTGGGCTTATTGATCGCAATCTCTTACCAAATCTAGAACTGCAGGTAGGAAAATAATTACCTAGCAGCAGTCACCATTTTCCCAGATGAATGATTGCAATTTTACCACTGGCACTTGACATGAAGAATTTTTTAGTCTGATTTTATCTGATGCTCAGCTGTCTCTCATCCCACAATCCATTCATTCAAAGAGTAGCTGCACAGAGGAAACTGGGAGACCTGATGAGCTACTTCTCCCTTAATCTTCATTTTTCCCTCTCTCTAGGTTTGCAGTGGTAAGCATAACTCATTGGAGACAAAGGCAGAATGGAATAATTTTTCTGATAAGCCTTCCTCTTAGAGGTTCCTGTTTAAATTTTGAGCCATCTAAATGGGTGGAAAGAATATAAAAATTCTCTTGTTCATCTTGTTCATCACAGCAAAAGATAGATTTTAGACCTGAATCTCCACTGTTAGTTGACGAAAAATTTCTCATCTTACCATGACTGCTGTGCCCAGTAATTAAGCTGAGACATCAGAAGCACCCATGGTAACTTAAGAGAAGTTTCTTTCACAGAGTTAAGCTTTTTAATGCCAATGCCTAGACACTTCCCTTCTTGACAGTCCAATCAGGAATATTTGCTGACACTTTTATATTCCAGGACTTTGTATTCTAGTGTTTAGTGAACCTAAATAGGAGCCAGTTTGAATTTTCCCGCTGGATCTCCACGCTTATAATTTTGCCTCTTCCTTCCCCAGTTATATGCACTTCCTCCAGCTGCAGAAGCCACTGAAACAATGGCAAGAACAAGCAAAATGTTGGGTGGGCAGGCAGGAGTTCCTTATGGAATTTAGTGTATGATCATCTCATGGCAGATGGAGGGGAACAATTCTCAACAACGTTAGCAACCTTGCAATGCAGGAATGACAAGATTTATAGGAAAAAGACTTTCCTTGAACACACTGGTAGAACAAGAAAGCATCCATGGGTCTTGAGTATGTTAAGGGAAGGAGTTCCAGAAATCTGGGGTTGTGGTGGTTATTTCCTCAGGGATAAACCAAAAATCAAGAGCTACCACATAACTGTGGTTAAGGCAGTGATGACACAAAGTTTACAAACTGACTTTTTTCCCCATATATAAAACCAAAACAAGAGTATCGAGAAGACAGATGAGAAAAAAAATTCCTGCCTGAAGGCTGAAAGCAGATAAGGAAAGATTACAGAACTTTGTCCAGATATGAAGTAAGTTTTGAATAAAAAAGCAGACCTGCAGCTATCCCAGGCCATCCCAGAGATACAAACAAAATGTCCCCTGCAGCAAGTGCCCACAGCACAAGTTATCTCAAACTAAAAACGGCTTTGAAAGACTCAAAACTGAGTTCTTATCTTCCTTCACACCTCATGGCTAAATCTCTCAACTATTTCCTCTGCAGCACCAAGCAATTCTTCCCTCTATTATCCTTTTAAGGAGTTTCACTGATTTCTGTTTTTTCATTCATGCAAAAAACAGTTATAAGGAACAGGAGGAGGCTGATGCCATTTTAGCGGTTCCCAGCTGCCCTTTAAAATATTAAAATGTTCCTAAAGAGTCCAAAGTAAATTTTCGCTCTTCAAGAAGAGCAGAACTGTCACATTACCCCATTTTAATTCTCTGTTTCGGTGTCCTGATGAACAGAATTAAGAATTTCTCCAATTTAATTTTCAGTGGTTTGCAGTCCTTTGTATCTTTATATCCCCCTTTTTCTATAGAGTATTATTATGGCTGTCTGACAGTACTTCAGGTTTCTGTTTTCTGGGTTTTTTAGATTAGTATCCCTGCTCCAAACTAAATGACTCAGCCACATTGGTTTTGAAATCTCCAAAGAGCTCTTGTAATTGTCTGTGCTCCCTTCGAGTGAACTCTACTATCTCAACATGTGGGCCAATTTTCTCCTCTAGTTCTTCTTCAGAATAAACACTGACACGATTCTGTTTCTTAATATATTCCTCTTTTTATCTAATTTCGTCTGCCTACGCTTTAATCTAACTGTATGTATTGCTAAATTCCCTGCAGTACTTGAAATTTGGACTGTTATTAAATTGTGGTCAGTGCCTCTCCTCTAAACGGTCACTTCATTTCACCACAGTACTTATGCAAAATGAAATACAAAGCACTATCCCATCTAGTCACAAAATGAGCCAGTCCTTCCATTTCTGAATCACTTTAGTGCAATAGGGGATGTTAAATGAAAATCCTACTTGATATTGCTCTCTCTTGCCTAATAGCTAAGCCTCCTTTAGCATTTTGAGGAAGGCTTCACTGTTCTTATTCAGAGGTCACTACTTTTTTCTTATAAATCTACTATTCTTCTAGGTCTTCAGGGGCCTGCTGCATTGCCTCAACACTTTCACAGTTTTAGTAATTTCTGCCTATACAAAGTAAGTGACAACTGTTTGCCAAAATGCACCATGTCTTTATTACGATATTATGAAAATACTTACTATTATTATTATTATTATTATTATTATTATTATTATTATTATTATTATTATTACTTCCTAGTAATACAACATGGTCAAAATTTAATTCACTTTAATCCATTATCTCACCAAGCTGGTTATCTTTGTAATAGGCAAATCTCCTCTAGTGACAGCAAGTATATTTTCACGACCCTATTAACCATTGCTGGATTTCCTATACGGATTTCTGGGAGCGTCTGCCCTCCTCCCTATATCAGGACTACATAAATAAACTTGCTCATGGTATGCTGGAGCAGCTGTATAATTCTCCACATTTAAAGCAATGCTGCAGCTGGCCCTGACATTATCTGTAGATAACATAGATAAGAGACTATCTTGTATCACATTTATCCTATTTCCATTTCCAGACAGCCAGACTATCTTCACGGCTCCATTTCTTCCTTTCACCTTTCTTGCAGGGCTTTATGCTTCCAGCCATCACTATTTTATCCCTCCATGCCTCTGTGAGAGAAGGAAAGCAGCATCTCACACAGCTCTCTGTTATCTGTGGGTAGAGGAGCTCTGAAGTTCCTTAATCCAGCACAGGTGCACAAATATCTTTACTGGAAGCAGGGATGGGATAACACTTCAGCAGGCTCCACACCATGCAGCAGAAGTCCAAGAGCCCTCTCCCCTTTCAGCTGATAAGGGGCTCTGACACAGGGGCATGGAAAGGACACACAGTTGATGGTCAGGGTGAGTTCCAAAGACAACCCTCACTGAGCCAGAGCTTTGAGACCTTAGTGTTGCATTGACCACATCACGCCTTGGTGACACCCATGGTGAGCTTTTTATTCCTTGAAGGAAACCTTAACCCCGCTGCTTCCAGGGTTCTCAGACCACAGGGAGAGGAACTGAGCAGAAAGGCCAGAAGTCACCAGTCGGGAATGGAGGGACTGCCCTTGGCCAAATTCCTGGTTCAACAGAGCCCTGGGTCAAGCCAGGCAACTCCCTGATTTGGGGTTTTTATAGTGCAGGTGGCTGGAGATGTAGGACTGTAGGGTCCTGAGAGTCAGAGCAGAGTTACCCCATGACAGTATGACACTGCCTCTCAACCCAAACTCCAGACAATGGGTTGATTATGTGGTTCATTTTTCTCATTAAAAGAATTAAAATACGAAAGGTCATTGGTCGTGAGTTTGTACAGGATGGCCCGAGCCAAACAATGAGTTAGGCCCAAACAGCAAAAGAGTTCCTTAAAAAAATTCTCTTGGGATTTTTCAGATTAATAAAGATTCAATTGCTTTGCTTTACCTTTTGAAATTTTTTAAGGCTATTAACTCAAATATTGAAATTTTTATAGAAAATGCAAGAGCTATAAATTGTCTTCAGAGAAACAACATGCAAACCAGACCCACATACAGAGAGTTGAAATTTTCATGTGATTGCTCAATTCCATAAAGCAGATCTTTAAAAATATGTAAGACACCTTAAAACTGTGAAAATCATCAGTGAGGCAGCTAGGACTTCATAGGAAAGCACCAGAAGTATTTTCAGACGAACTGTGAAGGCACCATAGATTCAGACAAATCTACCCAGGTCTTTCAAAACTACATTGACATCACGATGAGCCAGTAGTCACATTTTGCTGATTCACATACAGATCTTTGTCAATGTTATAAAAAAAAATTACAAAAAACGCACCACCAAACAAAAATAAAAAAGCCAAACAAATAAACCCAACCAAACAAGCAAAAAAAACCCAACCAGAACAAACAAAAATCCCCAAACCTCAAATGACCAGAAACTAGTTTACAGGGTGAAGAGCAGCTTACCTGGATCACTAAGAAATTCCTCTGAGTTGTTCCACGTCCTACCATCCAAGTACAAGGAGCCATTGGTGAAGTTAAACATGGTGTAATCCCTGACACATTTGTGCCTCAGGTTGCCCATGAAGAGCTGGAGGCCTATGAGGGCAAAGACACTCAAGCAGAAAACGGTCAGGATCATCACATCCGCAAGTTTCTTAACAGACTGGATAAGTGCCCCTACAATGGTCTTCAGGCCTAGGGAGATAAAAGCCAAGAGTTTAGAGACGGAGTGACTGGAATGTCTGCAGGCAGCTGCTTTTCATGATGAAAATCTCCATGGAAAGGGAAATCTGAAGGGCTTTGAGTATGTGTTTGCAACTGGACGCCAGAAACGAGAGATGAGTGATCACTATGAATGTCTGGTTTGGCCTGCTTTTGGACAAAAGTCCTGGAATTGCACAAACACTGATTTAAAAATGGAGGGGAAGAACTGGATGGAGGGACAGTGAGATATGAAACTATCCATGGATAAAGAAAATATGGAATGTGTTTTATATTTTCATGGAGCTGCAGCAAAGGCGGTAAAGCCTAAATCCCATTGAATTTTGAGAACATAAATTGCTTTTAAATCTCTCAGGTGTTTCTGATAACTTTATCCCTCACATAAACAGATGAAGAGGTATGGAAATGCTGTTTATTTCCTGAATATTTTACGTATTTTAGTGCCAAACCCAACATGCTGTCCTCATATGAATAATTCCTCTGCCTTCAATTCATTTGCTTAAGACAACAAGAATTTGGGATTAGAAAAAAAGCCAAATACAGGCAATCAAATAAACGCAGTGGAAATTATTTGAGTAAAACAACCTGAGGCTCCAACACTACCTGGGCAAAGTCAATCGTTTCATAGCATGCTGCCAAAGCAGATAAATAATCCCATTGCATAACACCAAGGGCTTGGGTCACACAAATTAGCTTCTCTTTTATTATTTTACCCTGTAACACTAGCTTCAGTTTATTCTTCCATAAATATTCAGATATGAATAACTATACAGTTTTCTCAAGTGATAGTTCTTGCTTTTGAAGTCTTCCTGGAGATTAGCACTGCTTGAGCTGATTGAATATTACAACAGAAAACCCCATTCCTTTTTTAAAAAAGACCCTTCTCTTCTAAACTAGTGTGCTGCAGCTGGACATTAATATCAGCTGCACATTGGTGGCAATTTTGTCATTTCTTTCCTATTTATATTTAATTAATACTGGTAAGTAGTAATAAATGCTTCTGATAATCCGTGTCACCAGTATGGCAGCAATAAGAGAAATTGATTTAAATAGAAAAAGAAAAGAAAATGCAAAGAGGAAACAGGAGGAATTCTCCTGGGCAATATTCAGAAGCACATTGATTTGCTCACTGAATATGAACATACACATTACATCTCAGTTCCTTGGAATTCCACCCCGAGAGTCTGGCAGTCACAAAGGCCGAGCTAGTGCTGCCTAATTGGAAATAAAATGAAAATGTACTTCAGGACTCATAGGAAACCAAAATTAGCTTTTGGCTTTGCTTAAAAATCTCTGGTTAGAGTGAGGGGAAAGCAGGGCTTCTCAGATGAGGATGAGCTGCCGGAATGGCCAACAGGTGCAGCAGTCCCTGCATCCAGCAGCCTAAAACACTCCACTCCTGCATAAATATTGTTAATCTGTGAACGACATTAACATCTGTAAAATGGCCCATTTAAATGAAAGGCACTGATCCACCAGGTGTGGGGAGCTTTCCTCACTAAATTCTTTGTTTGCCTCTCTAAAATTCGTTTGTGTCATGGTAAAGAGGGCAAGGTTAGACAGCTCCCTGCTCTGCTCAAAAATAAAGCATATATTGTTGCAGGACAAACATTTGGCAAACCCTGGATTTTCATGCTACCTCCCCTCCTCACCAGAAAAAGGTTTTGCAAATGAGGTCAATTCTACTCAGATATTTAGAAAAAGGCTGACTTTGAATTTTTGAACTCATCTGTAGGGTTGGCTACCTGTTTTCACGCCTAAATAAAAATGAAACCTCTTCTGCTAATCTAGCCTTGAATAAAATTTTTACCTGAATGGGAAGTAATTTTAGATGTAGCCCAATTCTGAAAGGACTTCTGGGCTGTCACCCTTGCCCAGCATTACAAGACCTTTAAGACAGCCAGGTCTTACACAAGCAGTGAGGAAAAAGATTTGCAAATAAACTAGAATATTTTTTTTTAATCTAATAGTCTGAAATATTTTCAGTGATTCTTATCATTGGTTGTCCTTTGAATACACAGATATTGCTTCACTGAAGCTGGTTAAATTTGGGAAATCCAAATGCAAAGTCTTAGGAAAAGGAAAAAATACCACAAATTCTTTTATTGCCATACTCACTGTGAAATCTCTGCAGAACATTTATTTGTTTGTAATACAAATACAAACTTGGAGTCTGTATTTGTACCACCTAAGTGCACTAACTAACCTTACCCATGTGGGCAAGGACAATGGGAGTCCTAATCTGAATAGGGAAAAAACCCTACAAAATTCTAGTCACCAATAAAGACACTCTGTTTTCAAAATCAGGCCTCAGTATTGCCAATTTCAAGGTCATTTCACGAAACATGTTTTTCCCAGATTACTTACTGGAGTTTTAAATAGAATAGCAATTCTATACTCTTAGTTTTACAAGTTCATTCCTTGCAGGTATCAAATAATTTCTTTATGAGAGGGTTTTCTGCTTTACTTGCTTTTAATTTTTTTTTTCATAGCTTACAAGCTTCTGAACAATTTAAGAAGATGATACTTTAATAATACAATTTCTGTAATTAAAGACCATTTAAAAATAACTTGTACTCTGCCTCCTGGACCTTTGTTACAGCTTTCCAGGAAAATTATTTGGAGAGTGTTGTACTTACAGCTGAACTGTTTTTTCTCACCCTTTAAAACCAAAATTTTCTCAGAAAATTAAGTAGCATCCATCAAGGCGGTTGACACAACTAAGTGCCAAGGCTAAGGAAAATATTTAATTCACTGCTCATTTAAACTATCTGTGCCTCTAAAACAGAAGGCTGAGGGGAATTAAGGACACTCAGGACTTCTTGCAGGTGCTCTGAATCAATCCCATGCTTTGTAAAAGCAATGCTAGATGTATTCAAATTTGGAGCACGGTTAAATCTTCTGGATAAATAATCCTTCTTTGAAATAGTGCCAATGAGAGCACTGCAATACAGCTTTATAGAAGATACTATTTATGGGGCATTAAAGGCATTTACTTAATTCTTGCAAGTCAAACATCAAACCAGGCAGCATGCAGGAAAAAACCTGAGGATCTGATCCAAAGCTGAGCAACATCTACAGCTGTTAATGACAATGGGTCTATAGATTACTCCCTGTGGAGTAAATCAATAACAGGCTTTTTCTGAATCACTGACTTCTTTCCACACCTCTGGGCCAAATCCTGCTTGCATGACATGAACAAAACCACGAGATCCAAAACCAGTGGAATGAGGGCTGTATAGGCAGCCTGACATCCGCAGAGAGCAAGAAGAATTTGGCCCAAACGTTCCTGTTAAGGCAGGTAGAAATTATCACATTCAGAGGTTAATCAAATAATCATTTTCCAAATGCAAATCAGAAACCATAGAAAATGCAAGCAACATCAAACAATGAGAAATGGCAGGATCCCAAAACACCATCCATTCCTTATGTGAGATGTGAGGAAGTATTAGCATAATTCAGTATGACATCCATACCAGATGTTGGCAATCACCTACAGAACATCAGACATGTTCATGCAGTCTGGAAAAAAGCAGGAAAAAGAAGAAAAATAAAAAAAAAAACCACAAAAAAAAGAAGAGTGTGACTTGCAGCAGGATTGTCCTCATCGAGCCTGTTCCTTTCCCTGAGGATCCACCTGTGTCCTGCAAATGTCTGCATGAGTCACAGGCGTGTAGGGAGAGAAGGGCTCACCCTTGATGAGTGTATTTTGTCATTAGTTACTGAGACACGGGGCAGCAGAGTTTAACAATGTGTTGGCAAACTTGAATTGGTGTCAGCATTCCTGCAGGCTGGCTTAACGTGGAAAAGTGACTGGCAGGCCACTCTCCAAGGAAAACACAAATATGCCATATATTTCTCACCTCTGGGACGGTTACCTCTTGAGTGAAGTGATTTACCCACCAAAAGGGTGACATTTATCTCCCTGCAGCAGGATTTCAGCGAGACTGAAGCAGTGAGCAGGGGTCAGTCTCCTCCTCGCAGTCTTAATTCTTGTTCTCCGAGCTCTGCTCTGGCTATCACAGAGGCACTGGATAACATTCACAGCACTATTTATAGCCTTTAGTCTCACACTAACTTAAATGGGAGCTGGATCAGGCCCCAAAGTGCCTTGGCCCAATTTTCTATGAGGTCACCTTCCCCGGGTATCCTGTCGTTCAGTGCGAGGTGTCCGTGGTGCACACGCCTGCTCCAGAAAGAGCAGGGCAGCTTCTCTGGATACAGCTGGATACAGGCAGTTTTCAAAATCCTGGGGATGATGACGATGATCATGAGGATTATGATGATGATCATGGCCTGATTTTTGTGGTCTTTTGATGGACAGGGTGTACCTCAGGGTTTGTATTATCTCATTAGTACTCATCAAAAACATGGGTGATTTCCATGAGGATAAAATGTGATTCAAGACCCTCTGTTGTTGTTCCTACTGAGCCCACTGGGATTTGGATACTCTGGTAATGGGATGCTAATGGGAGACAAATGAATGGCTTCACTGGGTTGTTCTGCTGCTGACCATGGTTCCTATCTGGCTAGAAAAACAAATGGATCCAGTTGCCATGGCAACATGCAAGACGCCAATTAGTAAATCAAATCACTGAGAGTTAAAGGTTTTTAAAATGCTCCCATAGAGAAAATGTTACCTATTTCTAAGCACCTGAACCTGTACAAAGCTTGTTTTCCTTTTGACATCATGGGCAACTGGAAAACAGAAGAAATGGGTGTGCTCAGCGCAGAAAAGGGAAAATGGAGGGGTTCCATGGAGGTCTTCTGGCATGTGAAGGGCTGCCACAGGAGGTGAGGCACTGCCCTGATGTCTTACACAGCTCCAGGGTAAAAAAAGAGAAATCTGATAATGAAGCAAGAGAGAGGGGGGCTGGATTCAGAGACAGGACCTGTAGGTCCATGGACTTTTGGAGCAGAGATATTGGCACTATGGCACTCAAACTGAGCCCCAGCTCTCCAGTGAGAGGGAAGCTGGCTGGTAGATGCCAACATTTGTGTTGTTGGGTCTGGATCTGAACCATCCACCTGAGACAAATCTTCTCATGACAAAAGCAGTGAGTTGCTGGAACAGCTCTTGGACTTCTCAGGAAGACCCTGGGACCTCCACCTTTGAAGGGCTTCTCCAAGAAGTCAGGCAATAAATACCATGCCATGAGCTGTGCTAAATGCAGCCTTAGGCCAGGGGAATGGACTCTGAATTCAGGAGATCTTTTTCAGCCCTGTGAGCCCGAGTCCCTCTAAAGATCCCTGTGCCTGCTTGAGCACTTAGAGCCAGACATTAAAGGCAGGTGAGATTTTTAAAAGCACTAATTGTCAGCTTTACTGACTCCCTCTGGAGTCAATAGAGAAAGTCATTGATTCCAAGTGAAGCAGAATGCCTTTGAAAAGCAGCCTCTAAGTGCTTTGCTGGACAGGAGCCTCGCACCACTGAGGACTTGGCCCCTGGCTTTCTGTAAACAATTTCACTGAGCACGGTGAGCCCAAGCATGTTTGTGCAAATAGAAGTACCTGATGGAAAAGTGATCAATTTTATTGAGGGAAAGCTCAGATATTTCCAAAGGAGAATACAACTTGGTGTTTTTCACCTGAGACGTGAAAGAAGAAGCAAAAATAACAACCACCTTCTCCTCTCTTTGGCAATTAACCCCAAAAATCTCATGAAAGATATTAATGCTCATCATCTTTTCATTTTTAAGCCTGCTGAGGGAAAATATTTCACCTCAGCATAAGCCTATGTTATCATTAAAAACTCAGACTGATCTCCAGAGAAAGCACAGCATCATGTCCAATATATCTTTTAAAATATAGATGCCTAACTGTAAGATGAACTGACTTCTCTGAAATTATCTGCTATATAATAAAAAAAACCCACCTTGTCTGTTTTTCACTGGCAGCTATGGCAATTTGTAGCTCTCCACATTTGTAATTTAATACTCAGGGCACAGGTAATCTTGATGATAAAATCAAAGGCCAGATATTCTATTAGCATATCTACATGTAGTTATGTCACCAAATAATTCAGGAACTTGTACATAAAAATGCAGTTATCAAAAAAACTAATCAAATATTCAGTCAGAATGAAAAAAGAAAATGTGAGTTATTATGCATTACTTTAATAAATAACACTCCTCTTTTTAATTTTTTTTTTCTATTAACCAACAAATGGAACAACTCAGTGTTTAATATCACTGAAGGGTTTTGGTGGATTTGAATCCTGATATTTTGAATCTCAGCACTCAATTTTCTCCCCACTAAGTCATATCTTATCATTTGATGTAAAACAAGCTTCAGCTCCTCCTCTGATATAGGACAGCAGAAAATTGTTATATATATAACTCAGAAAAACTGACAGGCTCTGCTCTGAAGAGGCTCAAGCCTGAGACAAGATGTAAGGTGAAAGGTGTCCCCTGGAGATGGAATGTCCCTCCAAGTTAAGTCTTCAAGTTGCTATCAAAGGAACCTAGGAAACAAACTCTGGATTTCTCTCTGAGTAGCCACTACAATCTCACAGGATCTGTAAAGCTATGCTCAGCTCTGTTTCCCAAGGAAAACAAAAATCCTTTCTCAATGGAAATCTTGTTAGAGAAAACTTAAAAATCCGCACAAATCTCTGCTAACAGATTATTCTTTAAAACTTAAAGACAACAATTAAGACAGGTACTGGTTTCAAGGACCTAATGAATTTTAGAGTACTCTTTAAAACTTGTATTTGGACATACACTTCCAATGAGAAGTACCTTCCTTCCCCAGTAATTTCCGTGATTTTCATTACTGTGGTATTGGAACGAGGGACCAAACTCTAGACCCAGATATATATATTTTTTTTTTCTTAACATCTCCATTCCTGAATTCCCATTTCTAGCTTATACTCCATTTGATGATGAGTTTTAATACATAGCCCTATAAGTTTATTTCACAGAATTTGTATAGATTGATATTATAGTGTATAATAGAGTGGGTGGAAAAGCCTTTCTAACCTTAAAGATCTGTGTGTGAGAATCTGAGCAGTTCTCTCAATGTTTTGAATATTTTTACCATGTAATTGCCAACATCTGTCCAGGATTATCACAGATAGGATCTACCATGCATGGTTTTTGCTATCTTCTCTACCTTGTCATGCAGGTTGGAGATGTTAAACACTGAGGCTGAATGAGACCTGTCCATAGATAATGCTCAGCAAGAAAGTTTTGTTGCATGGTTCGTCCTCAGTGGACTCATCTCTGCATAAATTACTTAATAACATTTTTTTTAAATAGTAAGAGTATATATAAAGAGCTTCTTTTACTACCAGATATGTAGTAAAACTGATTTTTCTTTTTTTTTGAGGGGATGAAGAGGGGAGAAATCATACCCTTGAAAATACGAGAAAACGTGAGTCAATGAAATGCTGAACCTACTGAAATAAATACTGAAATGTTTTCCAATCTCTTCAAGGCCCAAAATTTCAGCAGTGTTTCTATCACATGCAAATGGACAAAAACCATGACAAATTAGGCTATCTGTGCCTGCAGTCTTGAAACCTCAGCTCATGGCACAGATTTAGATTCCTCTATCAATGTGCTCTCGAACATGAATATGCATTTTGAGGTCATCAACCTTCCATTTCTAAAAATCAATATCCAAAGGTTTTAGAAGATTTTCATTGCCATCTTCACACAGTTCACAAATGAGCACTTCAGGTGTGTGATTCATGAGCCACTGTTCTTACTGCAGCACTTGTGAGCTCTGCAGTTTTGGAGGCACTCTCATTCCTTCTGCCCACAGAAACCATATTGGAAAAACATGTAAAAACCAGTGTATTCTATTGACAGGTCACATTCCCTACATTCCTCCATTTCCTGATCAGTATCTATGGTTAAGTCTTTGGCAATTGCAGTGTTTACTACTGGAAATGGCATGTAGGCTTCAACTGCAGCCCGAGTGTTTAACCTGATTTTCACCTGAAATGACTGAGATTGTTTTCAGCGCCCGCAGCACTCTGAACGTTCGTAAGGCTGAGACATTGCCCAGGTCCACAAATTCAGTTATGTATCTGTAACAAGGGAAAGTCACACACAGACAATGACAAAACACCAGCCAAAAAAAAAAACAACAATCAAAGGGACAAAGAGAGACAGAGAAAGAATCACTTGTAGCTGAGAGCCAAAACGTAAGGATCAGGGCGTCTTACCTGGGATTACTGAAATAGTTTTTAAAGCTCTCAATACCCTGAAAGTCCGAAGAGGTGAAACACTGCCTACATTCACAAATTCTCCTACATACCTGTAGAATTAAGTCACAGTTATTTGGAATTATACAATAGAGTATGAGACTTGTCTGAATGTAGAAAGCATTCATACACAGTGGGAGTGAACGCAGCCAAATGAGAGGTGCATCCACTTTTCAGGCTGTTCTCTGATGCCATTTGCCCCAGGTTTTTATTAGTGCACATCATTTCAAATGCTACTTGAACTATTAAACTTTTCTATTAGGCATCAATCCTTTAAAGCTACTGGGTGAACTCTGTTATTGTGTTGTTCAGCCATAAATACTTTAAAGATTTTACCATCATGTAGTTGAACAAAAAAAAATAATTCTTTACATTATTGGAAATATTAAGAGTTATTTTGCTGCTTCAAATAGTCAAGCAATTTTCACATAATAGCTTCTGAAAACTACATATAGGACAACATAGCAAAATAGTTCAAACATTTCGACTGGGTTATTTAGTTTAAGATGCTGTATTCTGTGGTAAAGCAAATTTTGGTTTCAAGAGATGCTTTAAATTGTATTTTGTTTTATATTTCAATTTCATGCCCTTTGGCTCTGGGAAGATGGAGTCTAAATGAATATAACTGCCATCCTACTAAAAACTCTTTATTATTAAAATGCCAGTCCCAGCTGTTCCCTGCCATGCCTCTCTTGGTCATCCTGGAGACCCATCACATCCGAGCTAAATGCTCCCAGGAGGGAGCAATCTGGTCAGGGAATGAGCTGCATTTTATCAGTGTTGTACAAAATTACTTCCTCCAAGTCAGTATGCAGCAAAACCATAGTCAGCACTGTATCTTCACAACAAAAGAGATCTCAGGCCCTTGAATTTCACTTCTAAAATTCTACCAAATTGCATTCCACTGCCCTACTTCTTTGGGGCCTTTGTTTCTAAATGTTACAGAAAAAAACTCACCTGGTTATTTTAAAAAGCCTGCTTAAGAGGGCTTTGTCCAAAGGCCCCCGGGGAGGACAAAGCATCCTCTCCATATCTACTAATCCAGATTATAGCCTGGAAGAACAATATTGCTTCTCTTCATAATCTCACAGGGGAGTCTGGGCAGCGATTTACCTGTTTCCTCCCCAGCTTTACCCTGTGCTTCTCTCCCAAATTCTTCTTCAGCATGAAAGGTGGAGGAAAAAAATAATTTGAGGAGAAGCACTAAAATGGGAATATGGTTTTGCTGACCAGAGATTTGCAAAAACACATGATAAATATGTGAACAAACGTGAAGCAGGTAATACTGCTGCTTGTAATAGTCAATTAGGATTTATTTTGGTAATTTTTTTGATCAAAATGCTGCTGACCAGTTCTTCTGTAAAAGGGAGTGAGAAGTAACTGGAATTCCTATCCTGAATTTTCCCATTAGCCAGGGATTTGCTTATTGTCTTTAAGATTTTGACAGGGCACTTCCCAACCCAGAGCTACAGCTGTCTCCCCCTCACCTGTCCTGGGAAGAGGGACTCACTAGTCTGGGAGAGAGGGAGCTAAACAAGGGCAGTTTCATAACTTCCTCTGAAGCCACCCCTGACCCCAGAGAGGGTCACAAGCCATGGCTGTGTCTGCTGGCACAGGACAGCAGAAAAGCCCCGCAGACCTGCAGCACCTCTTATTCTGCAGTGTGCTATTTAAAATTACTCTCTGTGGCCCAGTCTGCGCTGTTTCTGCCCAAAAGAGAAGACAAGAAGCTATTTTGCAGCAACACTAAAGCAATGATGGCCTTCCCACTGTAACACCATCAGTGAAATAATTGTATTTTCTGCTAGCTCAAAACCCTCGGTCCATCTGAACCTCATGGCCCCTTATCAGGCTCCTCCATTTTGAATTCCCAGGCCATCTCTGTTTGCAGATACAGAAATACCTCTGGCAGCACACAGGCCACAAGCAAAGACAACACCAGAGTTACCTGTGTGATCCATCTTACTTTAAATTACTTGCAAATTGGGTTTGTATGAAGGCTAAATCGTATCAGAATAGATTCCATTATCCAAGTCTCTGTACTATCTGCTGCTTGCATGCTTGGGAAGGAGGTTTCATTGTACAGATGAAGATCATATTGCAGCCACTTTTAACTCTCTCACTGCTGCCCGTGGGCTCAAGGAAACACTTTCCCATTTCTTTTTTTATTCCAGAATTCCATTTATTTTTCCATTCTTAAAGGCTTAGTATAATATGCCTTAAAGTCAGAAACAGTAGGAATGGATTCTGGTTCTGAAGAGATAGTTTGGTACTAAGACAATAGTTTGATATTAAGAAGTTTGATAGCTCACAGTTGTAGGTCCCCTTGTTTTAGGGATGTTCTAACTAAGATGTGAAGTATCATTTGGAATGAAAATCCGAAGGTAGTTAGGAAAGAAAGCACAGAATCCCAAGCTTTACTAGGAAAGCTTTCAGGATTTTTCATGATCCTTAGGCTGGTGCACTGAGTGGCCATTCAAGTCAGTGGAGTTCGAAAAGAAAAAAGAGGGGCAAATCCACAATCCGTGGGCACCAAATCCTGGTTCCTACCAACAGGGAGTGAATAATTCCCCTGTGGGTTACTGTCCACCTCAAGGTCTGTGCAAACCTTCTCATCATTCCTGCTCCCTACGTCCCAAACATCCAGAGATGATGCAGAGACAATTTAAGGGGTATTCTGACCATGTCCCCCACTGTTCAGACCTGAATTTCAGTCTGAGATGTCCCCAGAGCTGGGAGTGATGCCTCAACCTCTGCCCAAGCTGACAAGATGAGGAGGAGCAGATTCATGATCAAAGCTGGAAGCTGTGGCTCCTCCTGTCCTTTTCTCTGATCCTTTCCACCTCATTGTCAGAAACCTCCTTCCTTCTAGAAAACTGAGAACCCATGCACAGAAATTCTCCACGTTCTGCTGAATTCTGAGACCTACAAATAAACTCACATCCTAACTCACAAAGAGATGGATGATTATACCCTGCTTTTACCACCTGCCTGATGGACAGGAGACAGGAGAGCAGGATGGTGACTCTGTGTTGTTGTCCTGCCACTAAATGCTGCAGGAGAATTGCACTCAGCAATGCTTGAGGAAAAGTTCAGCTGTGAAAAATACTCAGCGTGTGCTGACCTCCAAAAGATTCTCCCCATCTGCACTGATTTGTTTTTTTAAAGGCTTATCATAGTGGCCAGATGTCAGTTCAGCCAAATCCATAGGAATGCAGCAACAGATACCAGGACCTGGCCTAGGGCTGGCTTAGATCCAAAGCCTACTGAAATAGCCGGGAGTGCTCCTGAGGAAGTTCACTTATGTTTTACACACCTTCATGCTGTTCTGCTAAATTCTAAGAACCACAGAATTATAAAATATCTCAAGCTATGAGAAGGGACCCATAAGGATCAAGAGTGCAATTCCCTGCTCCTCACAGGACTACCTAAAACTAAACCATAGGACCAAGAACATCATCCAGAGTCTCCTTGAATACTGGTCTTGATCCTTGTGCCCTAACAGAGTCGTGCTTTCAACTTCAGTGTTTTAGCTAACTTGGGTTGAATATTCTTTCCTGATTTTGGTTCCTTTCAAATTTCACAGCCCCTGGAGTTCAGCTCAGATGTTGCTGTTAACACACTTGAATCTCACTTAATGCTGTGAATTATGGGGGTAAAAGATGGCAGCAAGAACTAACCTAAACCCAGAACTGAATACAGGTATCATTAAGCAGAAAAAAACCAGAGAGATCAGATCAGATCCTTCTGTGTTTAGGAACTGGAGCTTTTCAGGCATCTCTACCAGCTTTCAGTTCAAGATGGCACTCATTCTTTGCACAATTTTCTCTTTTGTGACTGTGAAGAAATCTGGATTTCTACCTTAGCTGCAGTACTGACAGTGTCAGACCTCTGCCTTTGGCTAGAGCTTGGGCTGACCCTGAGTCCCCTGTGAGTGCTGGCTGACTGCTTCTCTACCCCTGTGTATTTTTAGCTGTCTGGATGTTGCAAATCCATCACCTTCTTCACAGCACCAGAACCCCACATGTCCTCAATGAACTCTAACAATCTAGGCAGAAGCATACAGCTGAAGGGGAATATAATGGTGGGGGCCAAATTTCTATTTCCAAGATATATAACAAGTTTCAGAGGACTAGAAGTTAATTCTCTATAGTAAAATAGTAATTACTTTCCAGGTGAAAAGGGTTTGTGAAAAGAGGGGTGTGAAACAGCTCTGATGATGTGATGGATAGATAGAGTATAAATAGGGATTTAAATACGTGGGTATTCAGTCACACTTACACCACTTTCTATTCAGGGGTCTGAAGCTTCCCAAAACTACATCAGATAGGCAGATATTATTACAGATATTTTACAAACAGCTCTCTCTGTGGAGCACAGAAAGAGTAAATAATTTCTCCAAAATTGTGTAGTGAATTCAGAGAACAGAACTGAGAATTCCTCTGACTTCTTCCTCTGAAACCACTCAGGATAAAAATCCTCCTTCCTAATACACTTCAGCCATTTTTCATTTTCAGTAAAATTTGAGCGAAGGAAAAAAAACCAAAACGGAACATCTAGACAATCTTTTAAAAAGTTCTTTTGCATATAACTCTCTTGAAAAATATAAAGGAGTGCTACTTACGCCATAACAATAACACTGAAATCCAGCCAGTTCCACGGATCCCGAAGGAAGGTGAACTCTGTCATGCAAAATCCTCTCGCCAATATTTTTATCAATGACTCAAAAGTGTAAATGCCAGTGAAAGTGTACCTGGGGAACAGAGTGGCCAAAGAAGAAAGAGAATTAGCGAGCAGCAGACGCCTGAAACTGCAGGGGCACAACTCTGGAGTTGCTTGTGTGAGTCACAGCTGCAGCACTGGGCTGTGCATGAACAGCCTTGTGTGCGGACCAAGGAACAGGTAAGGAGCAGTAAAATACTCGGGACAGTCCCAGAATGAAGATAATTTCCAGCACAGGGTGTCCCTTGATGGATCCTCACTCATTAAGTCAAGCATGGACACCACACTGCTAAGCTGTGCTATGGGACCTGAACCTCTGAACCTCTGCCATCTCCAGTGCACCAAGAGTGGATTAGGGAATCATGGAATGGTTTGGGTGGGAAGGGACCTTAAAAATCATCTCCTTCCAGTCCCCTTGCCATGAGCAGGAAACCTTCCACTAGACCAGATTGAGCAGAGACCCATCCAACCTGGTCTTGAGCACTCTCAGGGATAAGAAGTCCACAACTTCTCTGGGCAATATTATGCCACACTCCTTGTTTCTCCAGTTGGAAGGAGGGTGGTTGTTCCATTCATATCTCTCATCTCTTCCTGCCCAAGACATTTTGGAGATTTAAAAAATGCCACCACTGGTTATTATCCCCTAGAAAGGGTAATTGTCCTGCAACTTCCCTTGTGCTTCACTATCCCTGGCAAATCGCACCAGCCTTGAGAATTAAACAACAAAATGCCCTCACTGAAAAAGAATAGAAAAACTCCCACCTGACTACTGTACGTAGTAATTCTGACCTGCCTGACAGTAAAGGAGACACAAGGCTGGTTTTTTTTCCCCTGGTAAATTAAGCTATTACCAACAGCCTCTTGACTGTGATGATCTGGGCTAGAACATAGATCGTACCTTTCATAATAAAGATGACACTTGTAATAAAATTTAGCAAAATCTCTGTGGAGGACAGTAATGCCTCTGATTTATAGCTCTCAGATCTGTACACACCCAGGGCTCTACCTGCCATCAGAGACAGAGTTCAGGACATACAACAGCTCTTTTTTAATGTTGCTGCCCAAGACACTCAGCCCAATGGACTGGGTATTCTAGGCCACATCTTAACAAAATAAATAAGTGTTTAGTGTCTACTATGGGCATTCCCTACTCTTTTTCTCCTAATGAAGATGCAGATGACACCAAAACCTATTAAAAAAACCTCAAATCCACTAAAACACAAATCTCATAAGTCATGATGTGAAAGGCCATCACTGGAAACACTGGCTTGTGTTTTCTGTTCAGTGCCTAAACATCGATTGGTGTCATCACACATAAAAAAAAATTGTAACAGTTCAGATTCCTGTTTGGTAGAAAAAAGGTGTGAGTGATTGAAGGTGGCAGTACAAGGAAGAACATTATGCATAAAATATATTTAGCTGTATTCCACTGAACTACAACTGGGCACACACACAGATAGTGGCAAGTCTCATGCCCTGCTGCCATCGTGTCACACAGTAGTGCTACTCACAAGTGTTATAAAATCTCAGTGTGTTTCATCTTAAAATGGGGATTAGCAGGACAGTTTGGGTGCAGCAGTGGGCATTAAATGTGTCTCACAGCTCCTCTCTGACCATCTCCCTGAGCATTATCTTGTATCCAACTTTTTCCCAGCTCCTCTTTAGCTTTGCTCTGGTATTTCGAATATAGGTCACCCATGTGACAGTCTCTTTAAGCATGTGTATTCAGTAAGGCACACAGAAAACACATGCAAAGAACTAAAAAAAAAAATACTTAACAGTACACAAGCTCATTAAAATGATAAAGCACTTGTATTTATTCAGCATGTCAGATGGGTTTAATTGATTGTATAATCATCATCTAATTCTAAATGGATCAGGCAAAGTCCTCCAGCAACTGAACAGCTTCTTTAATAACAGAAGTCAGGGTTCTTAAAAAAATTTTTAGTGGGGGAAAGTTGAATTGATTCCTTTTTTTTTTTCCAAATGGTAAGGAAAATGCTTTAAAGGAAGATCTAGGACAAATATTTGCACAAGGTTATTCTTCTATCCCCTGTGAGTCTCGGAAACAGCAGAACAAAATGGATTAAATGTATCTTCTCCAAACCCAATATTAATCAATTTGAATTACAGTTTATTGGGTTATTTTGCTCCTCCAAAGTACTTGACTTTGATTTCATTCTATGCACTTGAGGAGGAAAAGCTGAGAGATATGAGGGGACACAGGAGAAGAGGAAACATGGAAGGGTTTACTCCATGCTGCATGAGTCCACCTGCATTTCTGCTCTATGTTTTCTGCATGCTCTGCTTGATGCTCTGATAAAATCATCCACATTCTCCTGCTTGCAGAATACACAATATTATCATTTTTGTGTTTCCCTCCAGAATGCTTGAATTTCCAGCTGTACACCAACTAACCAAATTCTGATGAGATCATCACATGGATGAGATGTTTGTGATTCAGCAGAAAACATCATGGCAATGGTTATCAAAGTTTTCAATGGGAAAAGGACAACATCAGGGGAAAGGACAGCCACAGACATACTTGAGGGTACCACACTATACATGAAACACCCTGGGATTAGGAAGTTATTGTGATGGGATGAAATATTTGGTTCAGTGCTGCCTATAATTAGTAATTTATGGCCTAGAAGATGTGTCCTGCAAGATTTTATGGAACCTAAATAAGGGCGTTTTACTGTCTTTTCTTACAGCCCTGAGTAGACCAACCACCAGGCTATGAAGCAGCAGATGGCTTTTATCATATGTCAGTCAAAAATAAAAAGTGTGTTCTGATTGGTTCAATGAGCCAAAATAATTGTTTAATGCACTGTAGGTTGATTAGCTTGTGCATCTGGTATCTGTTTCTAAAAGGAATATTTTTAAGCAACTTAAATAAATGAAACAGGTTTTCATTTCACTGAAGCCCCTTAATCTCTTTTAAAATTAATTTAAAAACCCACAACAACAAAAAATAACCCCCTTCAAGCTGCCTCCTTTGGTATTTTTCCTGAAGGCTTGTCAAGCTAAAAAGACAGGAATTCTCAGAGAGGTGTTCCCAGATAATTTGATGCTCATAAAGCCTTCCTGCCAATGATTACAGGGGAACACTTCTCATGCTGTGCTCAGTCCAAAAGAAACTTTTGCTTCCATTAAGTTTCAGATCGAGGACAAAAGTAAGTCAGTTCAAGAACTATTCTCTAAAATAATTCAACTTCAGCTCCATCAGCCTATTCTGATGTGTCCAACCATCAAACCTCTTGCATGGGAACTGTGGAAGGCTGACCAGTTTCAAGCAGGCTGTCCTCAATACATGATTTCATCCAAATGTAGCACAAAAGGTGCCTTTGGCAACAAGCATGAGATTCATGGACTCAAAATGTTCAGTTTGCTTACTAAGGGAGTTTTCACAGGCTGAAACAACTACCTGGAAAAACATTTTGTAAGGGTAGATACCACAGCCAGTACTACTGGGAAGAAATTAGGCAATAGCAAACAAGATGTAAATAAGAACACAACAAAAGGAAGAGGGAGGATGAGGTGAGGATGGGACAGTTGTAGGTCAGCAAGGATACTTACTCAACGTATTTATTCCATGACGGAGTCTCTGATTGTGCCATGAACACACAATTAGTTAAAATAGTGCACATAATGAACATACTGAACAATGTAAATAGGCAAATTAAGGAAAACAACGCATTTGATACAAGACTTCATAAATTTTTGTCTTTTCACACAAGGTGTGACAGCTCAATCACAATTTGCAAGTTGCTTCAAGAGCTATAGGCATTTGTTTGCAAGTGCATAAGGAGACAAATAATTATATAAACATAGAAAAATGAGGGAACCTTCCCTGTGGTTTTTTTTCCTTTTCCTACATCTTTTTAACATACTTTATACAGTAAACAAATGTACTGACTCTGCAGTCCTTTGAAAGCACAATACCCCAAATTTACAGCTGTGTTGGTCAGATGACAATGTGCATAGGTGCACAACTTTGTATGAAAAGAGGGATTAGTCTCATTTAAGTATCCACAGAAAAACCTGTGTCTGCAAATTCCCATTTCATTTTTTATCCTGAAGCATTTCTCAGGCAGTAGGGGAAAGTTACAAATCTGGTCTTTCTAATCTCTTTAACGGGCTTGAGGTCTCACTTTCAGTATAAAGTTTCACCAAAAGCACATATGAGTTTCAGAGCACTAATTTTAAGGCTTGCTCTGCAAACCTGCTGGGCAAATAGGCAGCCTTGGTCTGCAGGGCTCTCTGCCTCAGCTGAGGGACCAGATTCCCTACTTGGAGGCTCAAACCAACCTCCCAAGTGCACAGTTCACACACTTCGCTGCTAAGCTGAAACCATAAACATAAAAAGCACCCTAAATCAAATTCCTGGAATTAAAAACATAATTCACTGGACGGTTCTCCTAAAAGCACATGCAGCTTTTTGTAAAAAAATGACAAAATATGATGGGACTCTCCTGAATCAATAACTGGCCCCATGCAACCAGGAAAATGTAACTACAGAAGATAAGGCAAAGGAAAACAGCCTGCAAGCCAGTCAACAGGCAGGGACCTTTCCCAGGGAATATAAGTAACACCCAAAAGTAAATTCCTTTTGGCTTTTCTTGGGGAAAAAAAAAAAGAAAAAAAAGTTTTGTTTGGCTTGTGTTTTTTTTACCTCTGAAGTTGATTCTGTTTGTGTTATTTTTTGTCTGAGAATAGTGATTGAAGAATTTAGTTTCAAACCTACGTCCTGAAATGTTTGCATTAAATTTATCCTCGTGCAGAGCCAAAATCTCTGCTGAATACAGAGTGGAACGTTTTCCAATGGGCCACATAAGCAACTACAAGGTTAAATTGGTAGTAACCAACCTGCAGATTCCCCATGGCCGCCACAGAAAGCAGTAATTGAACTCACAGGGACAGCTCATCTCACAAACATCTTCCACTTCTGGGCCAACACCTGAAGGTCTTGGCTGGGAAGGATGTCTGATACCCACTCACATTTGCTCACAACAGCTTCATATCTATTTCTCTAAGTTTTGTCATTCTTGTTAACGTAATTATTAAGTTCCAGCTAGCCTAGAAAACACTGGATTGCTTTTTCAACTACAGTGAAATGCTATGGATGAAGCACAGGAAATCAGAGTGCTATCTTCAGACCATGTCAAACACATAGCATATTTCAATTCCAAGCAAATAAATTCCTCTATTGGAATTCAGGGTCACTGGATCTCCATATGCCTGTTTCCTTGTGATATAAAGAGATTCTAATAGCTTTCCCAAATGCTCACTTACAGGCAGGTGTCACCGCCTCCTTATTCAAGCACCAAAGAGAACCTACCAGAGAATACAGGTTGAAAACGTAAGGGTCAGCTCTGGCACAACAAACACACTACAAACTCAGTCTGGGTTTCATGACCAAGCTCAAAACTACAGAGAAAACAAAAGAACTAAACATTTCAGCTGGTTATGCACCTAAGTTAGTGGTTAAATAAGAAAGAGAAAACAGAAATCGCCACAGAACGAAAATTAGCATTCCTACCTGAAATCAAATGCAATTGTTTGCATTAGAAAAAGTCCATGCTGATGATCTACTCAGAAAGGACAAAGCAAAGAAGATAAAACTGAGATAAGCTATATTACATTGTCCATTCTCTTAGAACTGCTATTAAATAAAATTTTCCAAAGCCTACAAACTAAATATACTAAGCTACTCATCAGGATCCTTTCTGCAATAAATTAAACCTATTATTTCCAATTTGAGGTTACAGAATAGCCTTTGCACAAACCGATTCTAGAAGTTATAAATTTTATCTCCTAGCACAAAGATATTGAGTCAAACGCAGCACGCTTCTATTCTAGACTTCATTATGATGGATAATTGTTAATTAGCAGACTGAATACTAGAGGCTCTTTAGGTGATCATTGCCAAATTACATATAATATGTGCAAGCAAAGGTTAGTCCCAATGAATAGAATGTATAATTGGTGCTTCACAAGACCTCATTTTGCCTTATGGAAAGTGTGCAAAATAAGATGGGAGGAAAGCTGCAAGCAGAAAATATGAGCAAAGATTGGAAATTCTGTAAGAAAATTCATTTTCTGATGCAACAGAATCCGTAATTCTAGCACCAAGGAAGATAATTTTTGCCAAACCTCCAGCCTGGATCGGTAGTAAAGTGAGAAAAACTAGCTATAAAACCCAGAAAAACTAGAAATTACAATTGCTACGGATTTTATACAGGCTAGCAAACTGCTTGGAGAAACTAAGGACACCACAGAATAGCCCTTGGCTTGCAGGCAAGAACTAAGAGGGGTCTTTTAAACACAAGGCATCAAGGAAATGTTACCAGTGATTTAATCTCATTAAAAAGTGGGGATAGCTAATGAAGATGTTAATAACAGCTAATAATGATGCAGAAGACAAAAAGTGTTCATCCCATTGGGGATGTCTTCTGGGACAGGAATGGAGCAGGGCCACATTCTGGGCAGCCATGTGGGCCCTGGACCATTCATGAGGCCTCACAGATTCTGAATAAGAGGAGAAATACCTAGAAGGGGTTTAAAGACACGTTATTAGTTGTAATAAAGATTACTAGGAGGCTGTGGAAGTTTTTCTCCTTGGGAGGGTGTATTTTTAAAGACTGGACTTCTCAGGCTTGGCTGGATGAGCAGTGAACACATAACATCTATCCTGCCAGAGGAAGAACTCTACATGCAGCTACTTAACCAAGAAATGTGACCCCCACAGCTTCTTTATAAGGAGGATTTTACTCTGTCCTCTCTATTCTGTTCCACTGTTGGCCTTCATGGTGCACTCAATGGCTGGAAATTGAAACATGGCATCCACTAAAGAAGCTGCTACAGATATTTACGTGACAGGGCACCATTTGCTAATGCTCCTTTTAGGCTTTTGCCCTGGGGAAAACAAAGATTGCTTGATTACAGTCACGCAAGACGATAGATCTGGTTCCCAGCTCCATGTCTGTGGTATTTTATCTGCCTGAGTACTTGCGGGCTCGGGCTCCTTTCTGCCTGGGATATTGACTGCCTGCTCAGCCACTTGGCCTTTGTATTTCAGGTTGATACAAAAGGTCTTTATTGACAGAAAACAAATCAGTGCCTAATGCAGGATCTTCGTGGTCTCACTGGGACTGGAGTTGTTGTCTCCTGCCTGTGCCTGCAAAGACTGAGCTGTTGGATCTCTCGACACTATCAACACAAGGTGATAATTTCTGTCTTTCTGGAGATAAACTTGTGTTTGCATTGAGACCTGCCACTCTCAAAATTTTACACTCCTTATCTGACCTTGTTTCTTTCCTGACAGGTATTTCAAATGCTCTTCTCTGTGGTCTTTATCCTTGGAAGTAATGTGATAAGGATTTCTTGCTTATTTATCTTCTGTTAACTGCTACCAAGGGCATGTAGCTCCTGTGCTACACATTCCTGTGACTTCTTGGCTTCACCAGACAATGTAGAAAAAAAGGAGGAGAAGACAGAACAAGCCTCCAAAGCTGGAGGCAATAATCTCAAATTCTTTCTAAGGAGCTCAATTTTTAGATTCTTCCCTTAGCCATATCTGGGCAAATGCATTGACCTTGATGAACTTCAGCAAGGCTGTGCTGAGGTAACCATGCCTAAAAAACTTGGTTGGGCTCTAGGTATGCAGCAGCACGTGCTGCATTGTGTGCACACAATCTGATCCACCAGCTCATCTCTCTGCAGAATTCTACAGTGTATTCTTAGTAACCATAATAATATCTTGGCTGATAACACATATTCATTTTTGCAAAGAATTACTGCAATCAGAAGCTTCACCTGTTTTCCCTTTTGATAGAATGTATAGTATCACCTTTTTTTTTCTCCTCCCTGTATGGAGTGGGAATCTAACTTATTTCCCTATTTGTTTTCCCAAAAATTTGATCAATAACCAATGTTTCTAAGATGCTACCTACTTAGTATTTATTAATTCTCTGTGGTAGACATGAGCATTGCAGATGAGGGATTTCCATCACCAAAACATCACAGAATGATCAGAGCAGCATGTGAAGTATTTGAATTATCACTGCCTGGTCTCCCATGTGCACCCTAGAGAAAGCAGCCAAGTCATGAAAAAAGGTGTGTTTTTAGTAATGTTCACACAAAGCTGAACATTTGGGTCAGTTTGGCCTTCCAGAGAGATGTGACTATGTCAGAATATAATGTTTCTGGGGTTGTGTGAAAAAAACAAGCCAAAACCAACCACTGCAGCATGTCTTGCATGACTTCAGAAACAGAGCTACAGGAAATCAGGCACTGCCCTTCCATTGGAAGGTCCAGCAGGACAGCCTGTGCCTTTTTTCTTTGTCGGATAACATATCCAAATAAACTACAAAAGAATCAACAAAACAATTTTTGAAATATTCTGTTCCAGGAGAAAAAAAAATGCAGATCTGAAGCAGTTCAAAATTAAATTGTGTCTGCAGACAGTGTCACTGGGTTTTACCTCTGGGAGGGACTGCTGAAGTGCTTGGTAGCAAAGCTCTCCATCGGTGCAGATTTCCCCTAGTTCCCTTCCTTTCTGAGGTACTACACCCACTTTCCCTCCAGTAAAGATGATCAGCCCCTTCCCATCTTTTAATCCTGAGTAAATTCACCAGACTCTCCAGTGCAGTTCACATTATCTGTTGCCAGCAGTATGATACAGTCATTTTTATAGCTCACATAACAATATAAAATGAAACAAACCGAAAATCCAAGTGCATTTCTGCTTGTGCAGGCAAATTCAGCCAAAAGATTTAAAACAGCTTAATGAAATAAAATGGTTTCTGACTTCCATCCATCTGTGTTTAAAACCCATATAAAATACATGAGGAGGAAAATCAACAGAAAGGATATGAATGTACCAAAATTTTAATTGCTGCTCTTCTGATTGGATGGAAAGGACTAAGTATATACAAGGCAGGAGTGGCACTAAATCGAAAGATTGTCTTCCCTTTGTTCAGTACTATAAATGTCTGGAAAACAAAACAGAAAATGAGAACATTCAGTATTTGCATTTATGCTCAGCTTTTCCAGCCCACATCCCACTGGGAAATTCCTGCCAGCAACCCATACTTTTCCTCCCTCCTAAAACCTCCAGAAATACTTCTCACTTGGTGAAAAGTTTTGTTCAAGGCCTTCCCTACAGAACTGACTGTCCTGGTGTAATATCCCAAGTATTTTTTCTTTCTTCAACCCTTAGTGGGTTCTGTGTCATCACCTCCACCATGGGGCTCGGAAGAGAGCAGAATCACCTTTAAAAATAAAAATTACCTGGAGACTAAAATGTGGTGGAAGGAATTATGTGATGCGCTGTATGCTGCAGATCTCAATATGTTGTTGATCCAACTTCTCTACTTTGAACACTTTATTGCTCTCCATTTTGTCTCACCAAGTAAAAAGTTGTAGGAACCACAGTTCCACACTAGGATCTGACCTTGGCACTGAAGCATTCTCATTGTGCTCAGATTAATATGGCCAGAGGAAAACAATTCTCTGAGTTATCTTAAACCCAAAACAAAAGTGAATTGGATGCTGACCCAATTTGCAAAGCTCTGAAGATGCCCTGCCATGCATAGAGGAACTAATATTTACTCAGAGACAGAATTGAGACACCTAATATATAAAATCTAAGCAATTCACCCACATTGAGTCTAAAAACTTCACAGCACTAAAATTGCAAATCTATATCTTACTGCTTATGCCCAGGGATAACAGGCAAATTAAAAGGTAAATTAATTCTGGCCCTTCCAGGTAAGTAATCTGTTTGTCTTTATCCATTTAACTTTTATTCTGTGGCTCTAGCACCTACCTCTACACTGTTTTAATAGAAGTACCATTATGGTCATATTAATTCATTGTTTACAGGAAATAGCATAGCCCAAAATCAGGAACAGCAGCACTGAAAAAACTGGAAGCTGCCTAAAAATACAAAGGGCTCCCAAACTTTATTTTGTCCTCTGTTTGTGAAATGCTTGGAAAAGGGAATGAACTGTAGTAAGCAACCAGCCCAGCTCTGCTGTCAACAGCCTTTTGACAGAAGCTGTTTGCACTGCTGTGGCTTTGGTCCAGCCTGCACGTGATCCCTCATCAGGTGATGCTCTCTTTGGGACAAGGTTCACCATTCTGCAAAGTGTCAGCACTGCATATGCTACTCACACCTCCCTTCTGCTCTGTTTTGGTTGTCTTAAATTGAGTTTTGCTCTTCCTCAGCAGGAACAGAGCTGCTGCTCTCCAGGAATGGTTGTGAAGGTGCCTCCTGCTCTTGTGCAGAGTGCTCGCACAAGGCTCAAGTCACCCAGAAGCCCTTAACATCAAGGGGCTCAAGTGATAAACAACAGACCTGTGAAGTCACAGCTCATGCAGAAGGCAAGATAGGGCAGATAAAAACCTCTGGCTTAAATTAACTCAGCCACTGCTCTGCTCGTTTCAGATATTGTATATTCATTCTCAGGGTTATCTGGAAACACACAAGTTTAAATTATGCTTTTTATCCCTCCTCGCCCTCCTGCTTAGATGTTTTCTGGGAGCCCTGTTCATGCCAACATTCTGACCCTCAATCTGGGAAAGGAGTATTTTCACTTTTTGTAGAAAGATAACACGCAGAGCACTCAGAACAGAGGTCACACTTCAGCACAGGCAGAGGAGCAGGACGGAGGGTTGGCGCTCACCTTACGGTCATTGTAGAAAGGGTCAATGTCCTCCAGGGGCTCCCCAATGAGCTCTGGAGAAACAGTCCCATAGATATCAGGCAGCTTCTTGCAGGCTTGCAAGTCAAACTGAGGCTGAGGTTTCTCCTCCTCGCCCAGCTGCTCTCTGTATTCCTGCTTGGCATTCCTTGCGAGCTTCTCTGCAATTCGCTTCTCGATGGCAGCCAAGGACTCGGGCGTGAACCGGTGGAAGCTGTTAGTACCCGGTGGTAACAAGAAGTCAGCCATCTTTTCATCCTGCTTTGTCTTTACTGGTCTTTACTCCTAGTAGTGGAAACAGCTGAAACAAAAAAAAATTTATCAAAAGTTAGCAGCTCGAGAAAAGCAAGAAGAACAAAGCCAGCAGAATAAAAAAAAAAAAAAAAAAACAACCCCACCAAACTCAAAAACTCAACCCCCAAGTAACTCGCTATATATTATCAGGAAACTCTTCATCTGTTTTTATGTGGTTAATAGAACATCAAGGAAAACAAAAATGACTGAAATTGTAGTTTCAGTAAGAAATCACACATGATCAAATCTAAACAGACTTTATAGATAGATTGTGGAATATTCTTCAGTTCTTCAGTCATTTGGGATCCTAAATCCAAACTAAGAAGTAAATTAGATTCACACAAGCTTAAGTTTCATTGAAAGCCACAGAGATTCAGATTCCTAACTTATTTTTGAAAACGCAGCTCTGGGAGTGGATGAACAATGTTCCTAAGATGACTGCAAGGCAGATTTAAATCAGCCGACTTCTGACCACATGATGCAAAATCTAAAAATGCCCCAGCTGTTCTATTCCAAATTTAAAGAGTGAAGGGTCAAGTTTAGATTTTTAAATCCAAAAAAAAAAAAACAAAAAAAACTTCATAATCTCTGTCTTAGGCTTCTGTAACACTTCTGTAACACAATTTTAATCTTCCTTTGGAATAGGAAATACCATCTTCAAGATATGTCCTCAGGACTTTTGAGCATTTTCTTTTCCTCCACACTCTGAAATCTGAAGGATGATGGAAGCTCAAATGTGCCTGGAAAAGCTCTGGGGCCTTCATGAGACCACATCAAGCTTCCAAGATGCTGAACAGCCACTGCTGCCAGTTTGTCATATCTGAAAACCAGGTTCCTTTCATCCAAGACCAATTTAAATATCCAGGAGTTGGACTCGATGATCCTTGTGCTTTCCAGCACAGGATATTCTTTTATTCTATGATTCTAACCCAAACCTGTAAAGTTTGATCATCTTGTCCTGATGGTACTTCAATGTTAACACTTCCAGTCTCTGCCTGAATGAAAACAAGTAAGAATTGCTCCATCTCTTCAACTTACATGAATAAAACCAAGCGTGAAAAGCACAGCTGAACAAAAAGCCTTCTTGTATCTGCACTAAACAACATGGATAGCTGTGAAAATTAATGTAAATCAACTGTTTGAAAAAGGATGAAGCTTATCCCTGTTCTAGTAGCCTGCACAAATCCATCCAAGTTCACTGAAGCCGCATTTTGCAATTTAAAGTCACTTTAGAGGCATGTTTTCTCAGCCAGAGAAGCCCTCACTCCGCAACAATTAAAACTCATTTCACAGAAGAAACACAGACCTTGTATTTTTGCCACCACCATGCCATTCACACTCAACCAGAATGTTTGTCACATACTCTGGTGACAAACAAAATAGTAGATTTTGAGGTGGGCTACCCTCTTTCATTCAGCAACGTGTGCAGGATCCCATTTTTGTTCAGCCACAAGGGTTGTTTTCTGCTTTCAGATGGAATTTGTCTATTTACAATGGATAGTTCCAGATAGTTTGCGTCTATTAGGCTCTGTGATGACAGCATTTTTGTTAGAAAACAAGACTCTAACTGGACTCTGCATGACAAATAGCATATTTATTGACTCAATTTCTCTGAGTAAAGGACGCTTTCAAATAACTACTGTCTCTCCTATTCTGACTTCATTTTAAAATGAATTCATTAAATTGTCATTGATCACAGTCTATCACACGGGAATGATTTACTGAAGCTTGTACATTATGCTCTTAATTACGGCTGGTTTGAACAAGCAGGGCTAAAATGAATTATCCTTCCTGGAGTTTGGGGTATTCTGACATTCTTCTTTTGTTAGATTTATTCTCTCTTTTCCTTTCCCCTCTCCCCTCCATGTCATTTGTTTTATCCTCTTCCTCCTGAAAAACAGGAAATTAGAAGCTTTCCCACAAATCGAGTTTCCTACGCCCAACGCTTTGTGACTCAGCAAACAGAATTTCACTTTCTATAAATGACATCAATACAGGTGGCCAGAGAATTCTCTGAGATTTTTTTTGTCCTTTCCCTTTTTGTTTCTCCAGAATGAAACCTGTCTCAGCCCTGAAGGGGACAACAAAAGCCAGTGGCTGATCAGGGCTTCTGGAAGGGCAGAGGCAAGGTCTCTAAACTGGAGATGAGAACATTGTGGGCTATAGGCTGAGCTCCAGATGATCATCAGCTCTGTCGAGCCAGTGAATGGGGAATGTTTGCTTTTTCTAATAATATGAGACTGGAGAAACTTTGAGTGAAATCACAGAGGAGTGGCAAAAGGTCCATAAATGATTTTAAACACAAGTTGCTGCCTCTGACTCAGGAACTGGGTGCAAGCAAGAAAGGCTGCTTCTGCTTGTCTTATTTTAACACTCTTCCCATTCCAAAGAAACCCATCCTCTGCTGTTGTGTGCTGTGTCCATACAGCCTCGGACTCCCTTAAAGACTTCCAAGAGAAGCCATTCTGGCAACAGAGCTACTCAAATTTTTTCTCAAAAGAGAAACAAATGGATAAGGGATGGTGAGGGAGATAAAATAGCCCCAAAAAACCCCTAATCGGCATCAGAAGTTTTAATTATTTTTTCTAAAGGGAATTATTTTTGCTTAAAGCTCTCTCTCATTAGAAAATTGAATCAAATTCAAACTGGTCAAAACCAGATCTCTTCAATTTTATCTACAATTTCCAGAAAGGTAGTTGCTTAGAAAGAACTGGAAAATCCTACAAGACTTCATTAGAGTTTTTGCTAGTCATCGATTTAATTTTTCTTTTTAAAAGAAGTATGTTTCAGCACCCTTACAATTGAAAACCAAAAATACAAGTGACATGTTTTGTCTTCATATTGTATATAAGCTAAAGTTCCACATTTTAATATATATATATTTAGCACAATCATTTTTCAATTTCATATGCTTTCAGGAAATGGATAAGATAATTTCATGGGTCCTTTCTATGTCTAATTTATTTTAATCTGTGAATTGCAAACATTTCTACAAATAGCCAGGGTTAGCCCAGATGTTTCTTAAAAGGGTAAGAAAGCACCACAAGTTAAAAAGGGAAATCATCAATGACTGAATCAAAGAGCTGGAATGCCATTTCTTAAGAGATAATAGCTGTTGTGACTCACGTGTTTACAATATGAGCCTGGATTTTTCCATTCCTCACAGGCATATTTTTGAAGTACAAGGCTTCAAACACATTGTTTCTGTGATATCACCATGCACAGAATGAAAATTTCCCTCTTGCTTGGTCAGTTAGCATCGGTTGTTGCTGATAAAATGCACTGGTTATGTAAACAAAACGTGCATATTAAAATAAAGCCCCAAGAAGAATTCTTTCTTCGGTGTGGCAAGAAGTGAAAGCAAACAAATTAGGTATTGCTAGCACCTGTATTTATTTATTCAGAAAGATAAATGCTGTTTTCCATTGCAGTTTTAACCTCACTGTCATGGGCTTCAGCCACTCCAGTTCAAAATATCTTTCAGGTTCTCAGAACGTCACCTGCATGCCCTGCAAGTCTCTCTGTTGTGTCAAGGACTCATGAGCTTTTATTTCAGACCCTTGGCAATGGTAATAAAGGAACCAAACTGGAAGACCAAGGTTGTGAAAAGTGTCTTTGAGAGGCTAAAGGCATCAGACACACTTATCTTGAGCAGGACTATCCTCATCTGCTGATTTCCACGATGCCACTCAGCTACAGCAGAGCACGGGCTAGGGAGAGAGATATTTGCACTGCAGCTCTGCTAGTCCAAACTCTTACTAAATATTAATCCTAGAGCCCTAAATTCTCCTTTTTTTGAAGAAATGTTTGTGATTAAATAAAGATTTTGCATTCCTAACTGCTGCGGTAACAAGAACAGTCATGTGGATGGGTTTTCTTTCAATGTCTGAGACTACATGGAGCACAGTCATTTTTCCCCCCACACACTCCTTTTTCCATGTAATCTCTTTGGCATTTTTCTTTGACCTGCAGAGCACAGCAAAACATGAGAATAATAGGCTAGAGAAATAAAAAACAGAGCAATGACACATCTAATTTAACGTCACTGGTCTAGATTAATAAACTCATATGCATAAATTTACACATAAACACAAACACCTAATCAGATTTAAAAGGACTACAAGTTGATATGAGATCACATACAAGTTTCACTCCAGCCATGAAGTAATGGCTTCATGGAGAACTGGTTTTAATTCAGATCAAACAAAGAGTTTTTGTAAAAAGATGAAGAAGCTAAAGGAGTCTAGGTGACCGAGACACACTTCATCATTCTACTGACAACAAACAAACCAACAAACAAACAGACAACCTTTTGAGACTAAATCCACTTATATTTATACCACAGTTCACATTCCACAATTACAAGGTGTCATGGGAAATTCTCTTTTAACTGAAAAATTTCAGTTGCTGTTAGCACACACTTTGAAGGCTTGTGTGCTCACATCAGGACAGTCCTCAAAATTTTACACAGCGCACTCGTTACTTCTGCTTAAGCTGATATTTGGTTTGTTTCTTTTTTCTCCAACAGGCACAATTTTTTTCAAGACCACAAACAATGCTTGTTTTTGTAGCACATGTTCTTAACACATAAAATCAGCCACATCTCCAGCTGCCATAAATCAGCACAGCTCTGCCCAGGGAAGTCACACCTGGGGAATTGATCTCTTAGGACCCAGAATATTTGGCTAGAAATGTTTCCTTTAAAAAGAGCACCTTCACACCAGAGCATGAACACCAGACAGTGTGTAATTGAGGTATTAAACTAATGGCCTAGAAGGTAACCAAGCTCACAGGGAGCTGGAAAACCCTGAGCTTTTTGCACCCTGTGAAGGCAATCTGCAAATGCTTGTTCAACCACAAACATCTTGTTGGGTGAGCCCCAAGCTGGAGGTGCAAAAAGGGCTGCTGGAGAATCCAGTGCCTGGTGGGGACCAGGAAGGCTCCCACAGCTGGTCTGCAGGGGAAAACTGTGGTATTCCACAAAAACCTGAGAGAAATGGCTGAAATGTTCAGCTTTTGGAGTTCTCCTGGGCAAAGCACAGTGTTGAAACCTGTCCAAGCTGACAGAGGAGGAGATGTGAGCCAGAGTTCCTCCTGCTGCCTGTGTCACAAGGCCAACCTGCAGGTTGATATGACATTGCATAACACATTTCCCAAAACAAGCCCTCTTGCTCACCATGGATGCTGACCAGAAATAAATATGTAAGAGAACTCATTGCATTCAAATTGTTGGGAAAAGCCAAACCAAAACAGCACAAAATGTCCAAAACAAAACTTCAGAGTCACAGACCCACAGGCCTTTTGTCATGACCAGCTCTGCCTATGCAGTATCTTCTTTTAAATCCACTTTAATGGGTTTTCCTGGCTGCTCACTCATCAGAATCATGGCATTCTGACATTGCCAATGACTTATTGAAAAAATAAAGTCTTCAGAAAGCCAACATGTGCTAAAGGAAATGAATTCAGAATATTTCATCCTGATATTGAAAGGGTATTTGGGTATGACAAATGTTATGCCAAGAATTAAATGCTGGCACTGATTCTCTTATGATAAAATATATATTTTTAGTGAGCTAAAAATATTCTGGTTTCTTTGCAGGTGTTTTTATTTCAAATTACTCTGCAACCAAATGACATAAATAAGCAAGAGGGAAACAGCACATCATAGTTACCAATGCAGATCTCTATATTTTGCTGAGAATTATAGTTCTTTGCACCCAATAGGTTTTCATGTCTATTTTAATTAATTAGAAATCGGCCTCAGAGTTATTTTACTATAAACTACACAGCCTTCAGACCCAGGGAAAGATTTCTCCTTTGCTACTCTGAACCAATAGAACTTGGAAAGAGCTACCAAGGAAGAGGGATGTTCTCAGCTCAGGATGCAGTCACTAGCTTTTGAACAAGAAAAAAGAAATCTAGAGGAAAACTCCATGTTGTGCCAAACGTAGTACACAGTGCTCACACCACTAGGTGCTTTGAATGCTCACATGAATAAAATATATCAAATCTGGTCCAATTTATTCACAGAGTGTTTTGTAAAGACATAAAGACGGATAAAGGAAGCTGTAAAACAGCTATTAAAATATATTCTGGTGCCATTATGAGATGGTTATGCCACAGAAAGAAGGCAGCTTTAGGCCAGACAGCAAAATCTTGGCTGCATGCTTCTAGGGAAGAAGGAGCCACGTCTGGAAAGCTGTCTGATCTATTACCACAGTTATAGGTAAGGCTTTCCTGATCCCCTCCCCTCTAAGTTCTGGAGACACATTTCATCAGCAGAAAACAAACAGACTCATAAAAGCCAATCATCAGAACTGACATGTTTACATTAAGAGAGATGGATGAAACTCTGTAAGCAAAGCCAGGGCCTCTCTCACAATGATAGGTAGCACTGACTTAAGAGACAAACATGACATAACAACTAAACTTCATTTTTAATAAGGAACAGAGTGATTTAGGCTTTCCTTCTTTCAAGGGACAACAACAAAAAGAGGCTGAGGTGAAGGGTCAGGAAAAATTCGGATGTAAAAGGCTGGGTGAGACAAACCCAAATCATACAAAGTTAAGCTGTGGAGGTGGCAGGTCCTCCTCCTGCATCTGTCTGATGTGAGGTGAAACAGCAGATCCTGCCAGTCTCCAACAGCACTCTGCTCCAAAACCACTTCCTTCACTAAACTCCACCCTATCTATACACCTCCAACACACCCAGCTTCCCATCCTTCTCTACCTCTATCCTTTTCCTACACCTTAGCCAAGAAAATCCTCTCATCCTCCCACCTACTTTATTCCAGGCAAACATAACCTTTTCACAAACCTGTCCTTGCCCACAGCAGTAACTCTCAAGTGACATTCACACCAGTTTTGTGCAATTTTGTCACTACTGCTTTATTCTCCACTTTCCACACAAAGCATCTCTGTCTATGATGGTGGGTGACCCTGGACAAGGATGCGGGGTCTATGTCTGTGGTTTTTGGGTAATGTTTGGTATTAACGAAGCCCCAGGTACTGACAAACATTTTCACTGCTTTGGCAACAAAATACAAAGAGAGAAAAAAAAAGGCACAGATTTAGAAGGACACTGGTGAAATTCTATTTTCTGGTAATGGTGATAGAGACTCAGGAAGGATAACAGGGAATCTATCAGAGTTGATGCTTGCTGGAATATATTGAAGATTTGATTCATTATTCAGTGCACTGTAAATATGACAATACTATTTGGATAAAGCTGGTGGCTCTTCTACTCTGATGGAAGAGATTTCGACCCCCTTCCCCCCCCGAGAGACAGAGATTACTGCTGTCCAGAGAGGAGGGATATTCTGCCTGTTTGCAATTGAAAACCGCCTGGGTCTGGTTGCCAAGTTTAGGAATCAGAGTTAAGAGCTTACATGGGTTCTGGGGGTGCAATCCTCAGCTCGTGTCAGTCAAGGGGAATATTTTGTGTGGCTGCAGTAGGCAGTGGGTCAGACCCCTGGCGTCAGAGAGACTGAGTTATTTGACTTCTGCCATTCCTTTCAAAGGAGTTTACTTCAGCCACTCGGCGTAGCTCCATGGAAAAGATGCAACGGATGCTGGTGCTGACTGACAGTGATTTGATTTGAATTACATAATGTTCTAAACCATTATGTAAATTAGTCTGACAGAAACATGGAGGCAGAGCAGCCGGGGATTTTTCATTGGTTTTTTTAAAAAAGTATCTAGTAGCCTTTTAATGTTATCACCAAGATTGCCGCCTTCCAGCTACTACATTTTGCTGGTAGGCTAGCTGAATTAAACTTTATTTCTTCTGACACTAACTAAAACCCAAAGTGCATCTGAGCAAATGATGAGGAGCATTTAAAGAGTGGTGAACGTGGATGATTTTAAGAGGTACATGAGTGAGTCACATTACCAGCAGTGGTTTTGGCTATGTCCCACTGATGCCAATGAGACTCACGCTTCTGAGAACCCCATGGCAATCCCAAGCATCCCTCCCATTCTCCTCTGTACAATTTCCTCATCTTTTCACATGGGAGGATTTTTCAGAATAAATAAGTCATTGCACAAACAAATTCTATTCCAAAAGTCATGACATTTTCTGTTAATTAGCAATAATACAATCATCCAAACAAAACTGCTGGGGACATTGCATTTACTAACAGGCTACATCCAGACACGCATTTACGTGTCACCGGTGCATGCTCGAGTGGTTGGTAATTCTCAGCTGGGCCTGAGGCACAATGCACTGGAAGGATACAATAGAGGCCCAGTATTGCAAACCCTGCTGTGGCTCCTTGCTTAATTTAGCTTATGGGACCAAAGAGTCAATGGGCAAACCAGAAAATAATACATCAAGTGGCCTGTGAAAGGGAAATATCTGATTATGGTATCAATGCACGGTGTTTTCTAAATGGAAAATGCACTAGCTCCATATTTTGGGAACTTGCTTGCACTTCCTGTAAGGAAAAAAACCAAAACAACCCAAAGAACATTATTCCTAAAAATAACTTTTTCATTACTTGGTTGGCCCAGAAAGCCAACCCAAGCCCTGGATTGCATCATGAGAAGTGTGACCAGCAAGTGGGAAGAAGGTGAGACCCCACCTGAAGTGTTGTATTCACATCTGGGATCCCCAATGAAGGAAAAACTTAGACCTGTTGGAGCAAGTCCAAAGGAGGGCCACAAAGATGGTCAGAGAACTGAATCACTTCTCTTATGAAGACAAGCTGAAAGAGTTGGCTAAGAGAAGAGAAGGTTCCAGGGAGAACTGCCAGAACTTCTCAGTGCCTAAAACAGCTCCAAGAGAGCTGGAGAGAGGCTTTAGACAAGCACATGTAGAGGCAGAACAAGGAGGATTGGATTTAAACTGGAAATGAGTAGGTTTAGATTTGATATTAGGAAGAAATTCTTCCCTGGGAGGGTGGGGAGGCCCTGGCACAGGTTGCCCAGAGAAGCTGTGGCCACTCCATCCCTGGAAGTGTTCAAGGATGGGATTTGAACAACCTGGTCTAGTGGAAGATGTCCCGGCCCACGGCAGGGAGGTTGGGAAAAAATCATCCTGAAGGTCCCTTCCAAATCAAGCCATTCTGTGATTGTGTGATTACTAATAGCAGTGATAAACAGCAATTCCACTGAGAGATCATCCAATATTTTGACCTAACCTCTTCCTAGATATATATATATATAAATAATACTGGGGTTAAGAGTCTCTAGATGACATTATGTCTATGAGTTACAACAACACCTACCCTGACAGGGTCCTAAAATGATGCAGAATGTACTGCTTCAACATTCAGATCATCTTTACGCCTTTTCAAGACAATTTCAACTAAAAATACAACTATGACAAGGCAATGGAAGATTTTGATCAGATCTGTTAATTTTTAATCTGTCATGTACAAGTCTAATGATTCAAGTACTGCCTGCTCCTCTCTACATCCACCTGCATCTTTATCCATCCTAGAGTTCCTAAGCTTAGACAGGGCAAATAATGTATTCTAGATATTTTTGACTAAAAATATATATATATTGGACATGCAATTCTTGTGAAATAGCCTCATATTCTCAGAATAGAATGAATCAACTAAAATTTAGCTTCTCTGATGGCTTGGAACAGATTAGCCAAACCAAAGAAGCGCAGGATGTTACACATTCAGGGAGCAATAGGCACTGCTAGGGCATGAGTCATCTCTCCTGTTTTCAATGTCTACTTCAGAGAGATAAACTATGCTTTGGACACTAGCAAAGCTTCTGATAATTCAATTTGTTTATTGTGATGCCAAAATTCTGGTGTTGATTTGTGTCTGTAGGTACCTGTGAACTCTGTGTCTACATTTTCCTGTTTGCTTTTCTCTGACAGAGCACGGGCATCTGGACTGAGAGATGTCCCCCCCAAAATTCAGACCACTCTGGAACATGATGCAAGGTGTGTGAGGGGTGTTAGTTTTTCTTCTGCCTTGACTCTTTTCAAAAATAGAGACCAGCCACCCCCAACCACATGATGGCAAAGGAATGGACCAAGGGGCTGCTCCATTCCAGCACACGGCAAACCCCAACACTTCTGCAACAGCTTTCCAGTGCACACAATTACTTTAGAACATAATACAGATCTTCAATTTTAACAAACGGGATACATTTAATTAGTCAATGACAGCCACGTTGTTCCCAGAAACGGGGTCACACAGGTTATCCTGATACTCTCAGACTCACCACAGACTCACAAATCTAGAAAATATTTAATGCCTTACATTGTATCTACAAATAGGTGTTTGAGGTCTGAATTGTGCAGTTACATGGTTTTGAGGTAATTTTTTTAAAAGTGGAGTGAAATGTGAGCTAGTGGCACGTGTGACTCCTAGGGGATCATGACAAAACAATCCAAAACAGAGCTGGAAGTGCACATCTGTCCTAGCTCACAGCCACTTTCCTATTCCAGTCCTGGGCTTGTCAGCAGATCATAACAAAGCATATCATGATTTTAAAAGCAGAGCAAGTAGGATGGCACTGTTCCTCTCTTCCCACATAAATGTTTAGCCTGGCTCCAAAATATTCTTCCCTGTCTCTACTTTCCTTCCAAAATTATTCCCAAAACTTCTAACTCCAGAAGAGCTGTCTTAGACCCCAGCTCTCTCCAGCCTGTCTTTACAGTCAGACAAAGAAGAGAGAAATGAAGTGGAGGAAAGAAAAAAAGCAAATTTGGGTGGCATTTCACAGATTCCCCTTGTCCCTTTCTCCAGGATATATTTCACCCCCTCCAAGGGGCTATTAACCATCTTTAGAGTATTAGATTTCTTAATAGCCATCTATGGTGGGTTAATCCAGCCTGACAAGGACGGAGTTAGAGAGCAGCTTGGTGGGCACCTGGCAGCCAGACAAGGTTAATCCACACCATCCTTTATGGAAATTGTGCCTCTCCCTTTTCTCCAAGTCACTGAGCTGCAAAGAAGCTGAAGGATGTCCTGGAAGACATGGTCACAGCAGAGCAGATTGGAGCTTTGCACTGCAGCCTTGGGCTTCAGCATGGCATAGAATCACAGAATCATTTAGGCTTGAAAAGACCCCTAAGGTCATCGAGTCTGACTTCTGCCTCACCTTTTTGTCCCCTGAAGGGATGTTGCTGGCAAAGGGAGCTGTGTAAAACGCCATCACAAAATCCCCAGGAGAGCCTGCAAGCCAGCCCTGAGGCCCAAGCAAGAAGAACATCAAGCCTGAAAGATCAGACCATTAAAAGCATTACTGATCCTCTCAATTCTTACAATTTATGATTCTCCCAGATGAATCAAAATTAAATTGAATACTCACATTAACAAAGTAATGGGAAATCCCAGTTCACATTCGTCACATTCAGCCTCACAGTGGCTAAAAAATAGAGTTCTGCTGATTTAGCTTAACTCCTTTCTCCTTACATACCCAAAGCAGATCTCAGTGCCTGGCCTACCTGTATCTGTTATTTAGGTACTGCCTGGACAGCACGGACATCACTGCCTCTGTTTGAGCCAGTGCACACAGAATGATCCCAGGATCTGATGGTTTCAGAGTGCTCTGATGGAGAGCAGAGGCACAGGCCCTGCTCTTCCTGATGTGACTGGCGATGCCACCAGCACCAACCAGCTCAAATCTCACTCCTCACTTTCTCACCCCTGCTCTGGGTTCACCTACACAAAACTGCCTCCAAACCCGGGGCCAGGGATGTTCACCCCACTGACCCTGCTTGTTCTCACACCCCCATCTTCATTCGGAGGTCCTGGCTTAAACCGGCTTTGCTACAGACAAAATAGAAAAGTTTTACCGCGCATGTCTAAAAATAGAATTGCAATCATCTATGCTTCCGTTACTTTAAAACTAAATTTATCAAGAGATTATTCTTCCATGAGGTTTAGTACATAAGATGTCTTATGTTTTAAAGTTCAGTCATTTCACAGTTATTTATGCGCAGAAAATCTTATGGATTAATTTTACAAAGAAGCACAATGAGTTGGGAGATGAGAACTCCTTTTGGTGTAAATGAGCCCAATAACTCTGCAGTCCATCAAAATGGTTTTCAGCTATTTTTGTAATTTTGTTTGTTGTGTTCACAGATAATGTGCAGCTGAGCACCAATAAGGTGAAATATAAAAGGTTATAGTTTAGTGTCAGAAAAATCTTCCCAGTAACAGTTAAGAGCCTGATGACTGAATAGGGGAGAGGTAAAAAAAACCCCATATAATCCTCTGGGGGTTTTTATTTGTTTAGTTTCTACATTAGACAGTTCTTTGAGTGCAATTGATTTTGTAGTTTCCTCTGTAGTTTCCAATTAATCATCCTCCCTCTTTGTGAGGATGTTTTACACAAAAACAGGAGACAGGAAAAGATTTCAAAATAGGGAAATGTGCTTATAAAACCACAGCGCTGTTATGGATATGCAGAAGTGGAGGCTCTGTATGAAACCACCCTTTGGAGGGGAAGGGGGAGCAGCATTGCCTGTCGTGTGGAACAGCTGACTGCAAATTTCCTATTGAAACTCTATTTCTATGGAAAAAAGCTTTTCCAGTAGAGAAGCGTTTAAGTAAAAAGCGTCTACTTTGAGTTACAAATTTCTTTCTGCAACAAAGCAGCCTCCAAACTGAAAAGGGAACAGATTTATCAGAAAAAATCATCATTTTTCATAGGGGGGGAAAAAAAACACTTTCTCTCCAAGAATGATGGGAAGCAGGCCAGAAATCACCCTAATCACATCCCATTGCTGGTTCTCCCATTGGCGTGATGTTCCTGTGTTTGTAAAATATATTAAAAAATTGGGAATTTTACATAGTCATCTAAATCCAAATATAAAAATCAATTTTTAAATTACTTACTTTTGACCAAACACATTATATCTCTTTAAATCACAAAGCGAAAAAAAAAAAATATGCCAGTACCTATTCAAAGCCAGGAAAACATGCTTTTCTTCTACAAGTCATCATTACAGCTTCATCCAAACATGAAACTTTTGATTGAGGACAAGGATCTTTTGGAGCTTTGAATGAGTAACAACGGGATTATTACAAAAATAAATAAAAGATGAGCAAGCTGCCACTTAAGTTATGGATTTCCCACTGCAACAGCTTCAAAACTTTCTTGAAACACAACAAATTAATAAAAAAAAAGTGGAGGCAGACGATATGGCTCTGTCTAACTGATAGCATGAAAACATCAAGCACTTTGATTCAGATGAATAAATAATGACGGCGTGTTATCCAGGAAACAGCACAATGCCAAGTCTGTTTGATCTCAGACCAACTGTTGGGTAAAAGTATTCTGAAATGCTCTCCTGGGCACATGGGCCAGCTGCATCTCGGGACTTGGATTATTTAAATGGGGGTCTTAGTAAAAGAAGGAATTTTCTCCTAGAAGAAATTTTATACCATGTCACCTTCCTGAGGGGAAACTCCAGCGTTACTCTGCTTATTCAGGAGGCTGGGGCTATAAGAGTGGGGATTCCAAGCATCCTCTGTTATTGCTCTCCTACATCCCAAATTGAGATGGAAGCAATGGGAAAAGAAGAAATGAGGGAGGCTTGTGAATCTCTTACATTCCAGGGCTGCCCCAGAAAAGCCTGGAAATCATCCTCCTGCAGTTTCCAAAGCCCACACCAAGGGCTGTGAAGCCCCAGGAGCATCTCCTGTCCCTCAACACTGCACAGCAATGAGCACTCCCCTCATTTCATGGCTGGGAGCACATGCCAGCCTGACCTGGGTGAACAGGGATGCTGAACACTCAGTGCCCCAGCACAGGGGGTGAAGAACAGGACTGGAGAGGGACAAGATCTCCTTCAGAACTTCTGGAGCCTTCTCCTAAGGTGTCCATGTGGCTGAGACAGCATGTGGTACAAGGAAATTTCGTGGATGAACCAGCTAGAAAGTCTCCCCTGACTCCAGCTGCCCTATAATGTCCTCTGTTTCAAGCTGTGCTTCCAAGCCTCAGTGCAACCCCTAAATGCCTGACAGATTATTTAATTGCAGTCCACTTTAGACAGCAGAAAGTGCTGCTTTCTCCCAGGTCAGTCTGACACAACTCTCCTTCTCTCTAAGGCAGAGTCCCTCATCTCTCAGATTAGCCCCAAAATTACATACCCAGCTCTTTTACAGGAAAAGTTATCTCTCTGTCCTTTTCAAAACATCTAAAAACCCTCTAAGTTTACAAACATGCACTGCCCAGGCAAGTGCTCCTGGACTTGTTCACCTTTTTTCAGTATAGTCACTCTCTCCATGAAACACTCCACTGGACACATGGTTCATTCCCTAATAAACAGGGCTTTGGGAACCCGAGAGCTCAGCTGAGAAAAAAATCCCAAGCACTAAAGCAGGAAGCATAAAGACATCTGAAAAATGCTCCAAAGCTTCAGCTTCCAATAAACATATGAACTACAGCAACTGCCAAGAACTATGACTGCGTGACATTACAACCAGCTCCTTGCTCTTATTAAAAAGCAAGCCCGGGCATCCGATGGGCAGATGGGCAGCACCACACAATCTGCTCTAATCCACCATCTGAGCTTCCAAAGGTTGCCACAAAGCAAAAGTTTTCATCTTCAGGAAACACGTGAGCTCTACAAACAGCTGGATTTGCTGGAGTGTGTAGACCGAAGTGAGGAATTTTGGAATTTCAGACGGTTTTTTGTATGGTCTGGAATGTGATGTCTTTCAGTCTTCCTGCTACAGGGAATATAATGGGTCCTGATTGCTGGTTTTAAATAGAGGAAGGTAATTTGCACATTTTTTGTACGTGAAAGCTAATAGTCTTGGAAAATGTTAAACTGATGAACTTTTTTTCCTGATAAGCATGAGAAGTGACGAAGTGAGATCCTTGTAAGCATAGCAATATCACCAGGATACTCCATGCAAATATTGAGAGATCACCTCTAGCAAGATTAGGATTATTTTACATTCATAGTCCCTGATTTTACAAAATGACAGCTTTCTCTCAGTTGGAATTGTTGAGATCTTTGTGTGACCACACCAACAGCCCTTGCTCTCAGTGCTCATAGATAATAACAAAGAGATGATGTTTTGGGGACTATGAACATTAGGCTGATGTCAGTCAATCAAAAACTCTGCACACTATTAGCTGCAGCCCTGAGCCATAAGAAGAATATCCTGTGCCTTTTCAATACTGTTTCTGAGCTATATATCCTCAAATTCCCAAAGCTATATCTGATCTAAGGTGGGATAGGTGGGCAGAAGGATGTGGACAGGAAGGAAAAGAAACACCATGAGCCTTGCTGTGCTGTGAGGTCCAAATAAAGATGCAGTACCAGCATCCAATTTGCATTTCCCAAATTTCCCTTCTGGAAATGCACTTCAATTGTGTTGGCTCTTACCCTGAGTAGTGCTGCTATGAGTCTTTGTTGGGACTGCTCAGATTTTCCCCTTGCTTTTATAGATGTTGTTCCTTGCTGTGCTTCTTAGCAGAAAGAGAGGAGCATAATTTATTAGGAGGGATGGTTTTTTGATCTGTGACCATCAATAAGTCTGTGGCCTTCAGATCAAACACCATTATCAAGACGTCCATTGAACTGGAAACAGCATTAGAGGGGAGACAGCTAACTCAGCATTAATCAAGATTTTTTCTTCTTGCAGTATCTGAATATTTCTGATAGCACCAAACCTCTGGCAATTCCAGGGAAACCCATCCTGATTTATTAAGGGGGGCACATAGGCAAGTGAGCTGTGACACTGCACTACAAGCATTACACACCAGACTGATAGCATAATCATTTCTATGATCCAACATTTTCATGTCAAAATCCAGAAAACTGAAAAAATCATCTGGTCACAAAAGTGTCTTGCACTACCAGCATCAGAATTTAGACAAGGTACAATTTAGGGACCAGCCCAGTGTGCTGAACAAACCCAGCAGCAGTGCAGTAAAACTTTCCAGTATAACACCAGCATCCTTGCCTGGATCCATCCTAACCTGGCAGGTTAACCAGGCTAACCTGCCTGACCACAAGCTGGTTAACCCCAGTTAAATCTCCATTTTAAGCAGCATCTACAGCCTTCTAAACCTGGAGCTCAGACTGCAGTTGTGCTGGTCAGCTGTAAGAACAGCATCATCATCACTGCTCTGCACAAAGAAATTGCAGGTCTGGCTCTTTCCGCTTTCTTAATATTTATGCATCTGGTCTGGCAGCATCCATCACCAGGGTAGCCTTAGCTGGTGCCCCAGAGGGATGAAATAATGGCAGTTTCAAAATGAGCCACAAGATGAATGGGAATGAGGAGGGTGGGAGGGAGCTGCTCTCAGGAGTCTGTCAGAGTTAGGTCATGTCAGGCAGTACCACTTGCAGGACAGGAAGGAAAATAAACCACCAGAGACTAGCAGCAAAGGAAAACAAGGGGTGTGGGCTTGTTCCAGCAGGGGGCTGGGGTGGGAGAAGCACCTGGCAGAACCTCAAACAGGAAAAACGTTGCCAAGGGATGAGGGCTGGGATAGAGGCATAAAGTGCTCTGTAAGGGACCTTGCAACCTTCAGGCGTGGGGAGTGAGCCACTCCTGGAGCACAGACCAGGCACCCACATCTCCCATAAACCAGCCCAGCACAGGCAGGGGCAGAAAGTCTCTCTTCTCAGCCTCTGGAGAGCAAGTTACCAAAAGGCAGCAGCTCTGCAGTCCCCAGGAGCAGAGGGAATGCCAGATTCAGCTGGGAAGCTGCTCTTTGACACGGAGCTGCTTTCAGAGCTTTTCCTGGCCGCAGTGGGACAGGGGCTTCCCCTCACCTGCACACCTGATGGAGCAGGGTAGGGGCAGCTTGGTCCCTCCAGGACAGCAGGGTCACAGACAACGGCCCTTTTCAACACAGAGCTTCATTTCACTCACCACATAAATTCCCTCCTCCCAAACTCCTCCAAGGAGGAACTTGGCTGAAGCTCTGCTGCATCGTCAGGGGCTTTGGATTAACACAGACAACAAAGTAAATTACTAATCCCGAGGACTAGGCAGGGTATCACGCATTCCTTCACCATGTTAAGTGCCCAGCTGAGGGGGAAGGGCAAGGAAGGATTTCCAACTCTGCACAAGCATTTTGAGCCTCTAAATTGAAGCCCGGCCCCAAAAATTCCTGTTGCTATTTTTTGTTCTTTGACAGCAGCACCAGATGAAATAATTTTGCACTGGACAAACACGCTGTGGATTGACAAAAGGCAGAAAGGTGTGAGGTTTTTCACCTCTTCCACCAGCAAGATGAAGGCACCCCATCTTTCCAAAGCTTTTTCCCTGCAGCCCATCATCCTCTGTCTCTCCATATAGAAAGTGCAGCTGCACCCTGAGCTGGGGTGGGACAGGCTCAGCAGGTCTGAAAGCCCAAACAGTACCAGGTGAAGCCTTTTCCTTGGCAGGTGTGAACTCAAGCAACCCCTTTATCCACCACCTCATCCAGATTCCTCCAAAAAAGAGTTCAAAGCACTGATTCTGACCCATCGAACCCCTTGTCCTTGAGAACACTCAGAAAATACTAGAACCCCAGCCCTGCCCAGTCTTTCCAGGCTGTCAGCTGGAGGTCATTTCCCATCTTCAAAGCCACCTCGTGGGCCCCAGCAATGCTTTGAAGGACATCCCAGGGATGTCACAGGAGCAGGAAGGGAGGGAGGAACACTGCAGCCCAGCTGTCTCACTGAACTTGTGTATGGGGGTGGCAGGTTCACTGACAGCTCTTCCTTTTGTTTCTGGATTTCTGTGTCTGAAAAGCTGTACCAGCTCTGCTATATAACCAGGAACACAGAAAACTGGGCTAGAAATGCCAAGATAACCAGAACCTCAAATCCTAACTTCATACCTAACTTCCCTTCACATTTCAAGATCCATCTCCAGGAACATACCTATCATTAGCTTGAAATTAAATTCCAAATCTTAACACACCTGCACAGGCTTTAACTCTTTTTCTTCTTGCAACTGAGGCTAAATATTTTCCCAGGCCTCTCCTCTCAGATGAAAGGCTCCATCAGATCCAACCCCTCCCCAGCACTCCTCCAGGACCATGGGGTCACAATCAACTGAGTTTGCTCTGAGATGTGCACAGGGACCAAAGGGCCATCAGCTTTGCTGTGCATCCAAAGTGGCATTCTCTCCTCTAGAGCCCAGGCACAGCACCTCGTGGGCTTCCCCACCTCCCAAGGTCTGCAACCACTGGCAGATCCTAGACTGCAAAACGTTGTCCATGGTGAAAGGTGCCAGTCAAGGGTGTATTTGGGGCTGAGATAGGCACAGCCTATTTTACCTACTCAACAAAATATTTCCACATTCACACCTTGACTGAGAAGAGGTAGCACAGTCTTCACCACCTGCTCAAGGATGCTCATTTTTTAATGACTTGGCTTGTCTCACAGCCCCTCAACAAACAGGGACAAATCCACAGGGCTTGTCTCCTGGAAGCTGAATCCTGTTTTGGGGTTCAGGTATGGGTAACTCCCAGCCACTTCTCACACACACCAGATTTCAGCTGCTGGGACAGGGGACTTGGTGGGAGGGTTCACATCAGTGGAGTGATGACATTCAATATTGCAGGTGTAATGTAAATAAACAGTCAGAGGAAAGGAGAGCACAATTTCTTTTTATGCTGCACCAATCCTCTGTAAATACTCAGAGCTTTTAGTATTAACTACCCCAGAGAGTGAAAAAAAAAACAGGATGAAGAGAGGACATCATAGGAGTCCTTGCACTAGTTTGTTGGGTTTTTTTTTTTCCCTTTTTAGCCTAGTTTCCTGAGGAAAAAAGGCTTATCTGGTCATGCTGTCTGTCTCTTAATCCCCTCTAATAACTTTTGAATCCATTGGCCAATTTCAACCATGCTTGAGACAGATGTAGATATGTCAGACATACTAAACTCATGGTATAGAAATGGAGAGCTAAGTAACAGAAATCAGTGAGACTTGGTCCCTCCTCTGTGGTGTACCTCCAACCCCTTATCCATTCTGAAAGCTGGAAGTCAGCATGACCATCAGTTCAGGGATGCAAAAGGAATCTTCAAAAGCCATTGCACACATTGCTACTTAGCCCCACAAGTGGTCAGAAAGAAACCATGGGCTTGGAAGGTTGAGTTAAAGGTAAATTAACTACACCCGCAGTAAATCATGTTGAATTAGTTTTGCCACTCTCAAAGCAATGGGAGCTTTACTTTTCCTCTCTTAGGATAATAACCTCAAAAAAACAGAATCAGTATGTCTGTGCAGGGATTAATATTGTGGCTTCCTCTCTCATCCTCTTTTGCCTTGAAAGAGTAAAGTCTAAAACTCAGCTCCTGAAGAAAGAGGAGGAAACCAACACTGATCATATGAATCAATCCCTTAAAGCAGGATCACACAGAATAACAACACCATGAAAGCCACTCAGCTCTGCTTTTGGTTCAGGGGCAATAACTCCATGCAAAGCTTCTGTCCAGGGCAGCAAAGCAGCAGTGAAACACTTCCCCAGGAGCCTGATGGTCGGGCTGAAACCCTGAAACCCAGCATATGGTGCACGAGAGCTGCAGAAGCAGGCTCTGAATTTACACACACACTTTTAGTTTTATTTCCCTGCCTACACGCACCACACTGAGGATCTGCAGCTAGAAACAGGACCTTGGTGTCTCACCAGGAGGTTCTGTGCATGCAGGCACAATATGATGAGAGCAAGTTTTAAGCCAGGAGCAGAAATACGCTGCCAAACTCTTGTGCCCTTGCCACAATTGGAGGCAGGCAAGCACGGGACTAACAGAACTTTTTCCCACATGGCAAGCTCAAAGCTTACACACACACCAAAAAAAAAAAAAATCTAGCTCAGCTGCTCTATATCATGAGAAATGGCTGATGTGCCCAGCACACTGGCAGACTGCCTGGCTACCAGCTGTGGTCTGACTCCTAACCCTGCTAAAAACAGAGGTCTGCCAGTGGACACAGTGCCACAGAAGCTGCAGAAAACAATGCCTGCCTTTGGACGAGCCTGAGAAACCACGGTCAGGGCCAAGGAGACAAACAGAGCTGGGGGTGAGACTTTAGGCAGCTGGGCTCTCTTCTCTGTGGATAGCAATGACCTGGCATCCTGGAAGTCGGTAGGAAAACTCAACCCTGGGTTCTGCCTGGAGGGCAAGAAGTTCAAAGGACTCTAAACTGGCCTGTGGCCAGGCTGAGAGGAGTGTTTAACTGGGTGCCTGGAAGATGCATTTCAAACATTCCCCTAAAAATGCCATTTCCATGTAAGTCCTACCCAGGCTGGCTGTCTCCACTCCTCTCCCAGTTAAGGAATGCAGCAATTATGCCCACAATGGGAGATCATCTCCCTGCTCAACACAGCCAAGCTGCTTTCCCATCAGTCCAGCTCTGGGTCTGCAGGCAGCTCTCACCCCACAATCAGCACTTGACAGGCAAACTCAAGCTGCTGGCTTTGAAAATTGGAAGGACAAAGCTTCAGGTGTCAGAAGGCCAAATCCCACTTGGAATTGCTTTTTCTGGGTTGGTCAGTCTCCATGATCTCTAGGAACCTTGTTCTCTATTTCTCTCTCCTGCCCTCATGAGCATTTCCCATGCAGCCTGTATACACAACAAACAACAACAAACTCCACAATTATTAACCAGCTTGGGATTTTCAAGGCCACACACGCTCACCCATCTCTAGGATTCAGGATTTACTGTCTGCAACTCCTGCAAGTCTTGTCTTGAAGGCAGCCCCAGGGCTGCTGTCAGGAGGCAAGTCAGTACAAACTTTTTCCCCACAGGAGAGTTCATCTATTTGCTCTTTCCTCATTACTGTCACTTCTGTATTCCTTCATCCTGTGAGCAAATCTGTTCAGGTCAAGATGCTCAGAAAAACCTGGATTGCAAAGTCCAACATGGTTGGTTATGTAGTTCCACCATGAAAGACAATGACTCTACTTTCCAACCCTTTTCCAGAAGGTGCAGCTTGCTTGTCTCTCCTGGAACTGACAGGAACCTTGATCAAAGTCAGATGGTTTTATATCCAGTAAGATAAAAGAGACTGAAGTCCAGCAGAGAGCCACCTCCATGTGATTTAAACAGAAGTTATGTGGGGTTTTTTCTTTGTCATCTTGTCTTGCATGTGTCCTGTGGGTCAGTTGTGACCTGGAGGATTATTTCTGCCTGTAGAGGAGTTTCTTTCTTTCCTTTCAGGTATACAGAAGATATGAAATGGACATCACACCAAGTTCATTCAGGTTTCTGGCACTGCAAGGCTGCATTATTGCAACACACTCAACTGAGGTCCTACTTTCAAGACTCTTTTATCAAGAATATAGTGAGGCAATCTGCCTTCTGAACAAATCACACCACTTGAGCACATTGCGCATGAAATACTCACACATCTCACTGCTTATTCACTCCCATGCATCATTCAGCAGAAAAGTCCTCAGCAACAAACTCCAAGAAAGATTTTAGCCTCAATTATACCAGTACTGATGCAGCTCTCTGTGATGGAGCCGAGCTGTGTCCACAAGAGAGATCCTGTCTCTGGAATTCACACATACTGTGAAAAATATCTCCTCTCAGTCTTGGCTGAATTCAGAGTAGGATAATTAATGTCTTTCTGTTAATTTTCAGCTGAATGCAGATTTCTCCTTAGCCCAACTTTTCAGCTGCCATTTGGGATCTGGAGACAGCTGCCCCTGTGTCCTCCCCTGCCAAAGAATAAAAGCTGGTCCTCTGTTAGCCACAGCAGAACAAACCTCAGCTGCAGGGTGATAGGTGTCTTTATCTCCTCACAAAACAGCAGATAATACTTGAGGCTTCACTTTGCACTTGGCCTTGATCAACACCCAGTTCAGAGGAGGTGGGAAACACAGCATGACCTCGATGGCATTTCACATCTTCACCTTCTCCTCTCCTGTCCAAGCAGCAGCAGCAGCACCTGCACAGGCAGGAGCTGGTGCCCAGCCTGTGTGCCAAGGGGAGCTGCAGCTCTCTGTGCTCGCTGGCTCATTGCTAATGCAACAAACAGCCTTGGGTGTGCAGGATGGGTTGTGACAAGCTGGAAGAGTTCCATGCATCAGATGATGAAGTTGTTCTTGCTACCAGCAGGTACAATTGTCTTTTCTGCTGAACTAGCAGCATACTTTCTTCTCCATTTGCTCTTCACTTTTCCCCCTCTTTGACTACTCTTTAAATATTTCACAGATGTTCTCCTGTGGCTAAGCTCTCCAGCACATTGTCAGCAGTTTTGCTGAGCATGCATTTTCAGAGCCTACATGGGGGCAGGATCAGGGTTAGAACCACTCATGCCAACATGCTTTGAAGGCTCTCGTGTTCCTGCAGCACAGTCTTGACATGCACACCAAACTCCAAGCAGAGAAAATGCTGGGCAGACCCCAGGAGAGGGTTGTCCTGAGGGCTGGGGACCAGCACAAACCTCAGAAGACAGAATCTTTTCTGTGTTTCATCACCTAAGCAGCACGTTTGAGCCATCCTGCATCAGCAAAGCACATGGTGAGAGCACAGATGCTGCAAGTTCACACAGCATCAAAGCAGAGGCAGAGGCACCTCCGGGCAGTGTCTGGGGTCACACAAGGCCACACACACACGTTGTGCTCTTTCTCTACACCTGATTAACCAAGTAAGGAATGCTCACACTGCTTCTGTCCGTGTAAACACTGAGTGCAGGGCTGTCCCTCGGGGTGGGAGGTGCTTCTGCTTGGAGGGAAGCAAAAGCAAGGCGATGGGGAATGTTCACCTGAGCAGAATTCACAGCAGGAGTGGGAAGGATTTGGGAAAAATAAATGGATGGGGGTGAAGAGAGAAGTTCTGGGAAGATATGGGTGGAAAGATCCTTCATTGGGTCCCTGGGACTGAAAGGGGCTTTCTGGAGATCTCTGTGGAGGTTTGAAGAAATGGAAAAAAAGTTCGTTTGCTAGTGTATGGTGAAGGGGCAAGCCTCTGGCTGTGTCATTCCTACAACACTTCAGACACGCCAATTTGCCCTCAGTTTTACCTCTGTAAAGTAAGAAAAACTGTGCTCCTTGTGGTGAAAGGATGCTTAAATTGTTCCTGTCAAATTAAATACCTTTTGGTGAGGGTTTTTTTTTTTGTTTGTTTTGCTTGGTTGGTTTGGATTTTCTCTTTCCAGCTATCTCATTTTCTCTTCATTGAAATCCAGTGCCTCGTTTTTCCAGGCCAGTTTGGCAGGGCCATCGAATGCCCAGGTACCTCACTCAGACAACTCAAGAGCACCCAAGGCAAACACAACTCTCAGGGTGATCTCCCATTCTCAGGAAGACACAGGCTCTCCTCCCCGGACTGCTATTCCTCTCCTCCAAAATTATGATTCCCTTTGCCTCAGCTGCTGCAGCCCCTCCTTTGGAGGTTATCCCAGGCCAGCCCAAGCTCCCTCAAGGCTGGTTGAACTGGGAGCTTTCCAGTCCAAGTGGATCAGTCTCCAAGGAGCTCTGTCTGACCCTCACTCCAGCCCTGAGATCACTCTGTTGTGACTTCACCCATTCCTTTCTCCTGGAGAAACAAGCGAAGTCTCACAGACAATAAAACCCGGGAACAGTGTCTGGACAATCAATGCCCTGCCCCTAAAAAATAACACTTAAAAATCCTGGCAAGTAACACAAGGTGTGACCCTCTCCTTTAGCTTAAACCTAAAGACACGTGCTGATAGTCACAGCACCCAACAGTAAAATCACATTCTCATCCAAAGATTTCACCTCTGTGACACAATTTTTTTTTGCCAATTCCAATATAAAACTGCTACTTCAGTAACAAAGGAGAGGCATTCAGATTTTCAAAATACAGACTAGATCCCTATGAGTTATTCAGGCATAGAAGTCACTGCTCATCAAAATAAGGTTTTCTCAGTTTGTATTTAAGCATTTCAGAAAGAAACTGGCCTTGCAGCCAAGATGTTATTGCCTGGATCAGCATTGTATACATGGAGGGGGAAAAAAAAAAGTAGAAAACTACCAAATGTAAAATGCTGATAGCTGTCAAGAAACCTTGTAAAGCACAACAAACAGCACACAATCACTTCAGCAACTTGAGGCTGTAGAGTGGGAAGGAAGGCCAAAACTAAGAGCACCAAACACACACAAAACACAATTTATGGTGCTAAATATACCACTGAGGTAAATGCCTATAGGGCTAAATGGATAATGTTAAGACTCATTATTTTGGCTGCAAGGCTCCCGGGCTCAGCAGTGCAAGGAAAGGTGAATCCCAAAAGCCATTCTGTGTCCATTTCTAACTTAGAATCTCTTGGGTTTCTCATTAGGAGCAGAGGGGGACAACTCATAGCTCACCACACCCCCTGCACACCAGTGCTTGGACTGCAGTGATCTGTGTGCACAGAGCAAGTCCACAACAGAGCATGAAGAAACCCATGGACTGTGTGGTGATGGGGACAGCAGGGGTGTCCTTGCCTCCATCACTCAGTACTCCACAGGATCCAAACTCCAGCACAAGGTAGAGCGTGCTGCTGGCCCAATTTTCCAATCCTCCCAGTCCTTAGCAGCATGATAAACCAGCTGTCCCAGTGCAGGGGATGGTGTCATGCTGAGCACACCTAGGTCATGCAGTGCAGAGCCCCATTAGAGATCCCTGGACTGGCTCCAAATGAGTAAAAGCATCCACAGCAGCACATAACGATAGTAGGTCAGGTCCTAGAAGCAATAAAACCACATTAGCAGCATGTAAAACTATGCTGAGGAGCCTCTCTGGTTTTGCCCTGGAAAAAAGAAAAATAACTTCCTCCAGTAGCTCTTTACTGCAATCATTTACAGGACCACGCAGAATTTTTTTATTTTTTTTTTAGGTGGACAGCAAAAACTCTCAGGGTTTGGGCTGCCCCTTGGGCACAGTGGGATGGGAAGGATGATATGGACCCTCAACAGCTCATGAAATCAGGCACAGAGAGCCACTGCTGCTCTCCAGTGGAGTTTCCTCAGGCTCGGGTTGTGACTGCCTGCAAGGTGCATGGGGCAAGAGGATTTGGGCTGCTGGAAGAAGTGATGCCTCCTTGGGGTTAAGGACACTCCTGCAGCTGAGAGCCCAGGAACCTGACTGCTGCTGAACTGAAGAAACAGACACTTGAATGCAAGAGTAAGACTTAGAAAACCTCCAAACTATAAATACTCAACTTTCCCAAAAAAAAGTCAGTGAAGCACAGCTTCCCCACCAAGCTACATTTATCACTATTATTAATATTTATCACTGCTGTGATAAATAAGATAAATAAGCACATAAGAAAGGTAGATGCAACAAGATTGTTACAAAGAGCTTAAATTATTTTGCACACAATCAATGTTTCTTCCAAGGGACACAACCCTACAGCTGATACTGGGATGAAAGGGAACCCAGCAGAGATTGCACTTTTATTACATATTTCTCCATCAAGCAACTGATTAAAGTTTGCATTCCAAGTACAGCTACGCTCTAGGCTTAAGAAAAATCTTCTCATTTGAAAGTCATTTCCCTCCCCTGCATCTGGGACAATCAGCAGCATGAAATAGAAAATATTAATAAATAAATATGCATCAGCACAGAGTTCATGTTCAGTCAAAGCCAAGACTTGTGTGTCTTGCTAATGGACCCCAGAATCAGCAGGTCTGAAAGACTGAATTCTGATACTTCCAGCAAATGAAAGAAGAAGCCCTGCAAAGCAGTGAGGTTAACTGTGATTTGGGAAGTTCTCCTTTCTCCTCACAAACCTTGGTGTTCAGCTCAGTGATCCAGGGCAGTAGCTCACCTCCCAGCCTGGGTTTTCCCACACAGCAGAGAAAGAACTTCTCCCAAAGTCCTGAGTGTTTCAGCCCAGCAACAGTGTGCTGAGTGTGTGCCAATGGTGCTGTTTTGTTGCAGTCCCCAGCTAAGGATGAAGTCCAAGAGGAGCACTTCACTGCTCAGCTGCAGAAGGACAGTGGCTGTAGGATGATGATTCTGCTTTTGACCCTGATGTCATTTTTCTAACCTCCAGTTATGTGCGGGCTGCCAGTAGAAGCACAGAAGAAGGTGGCATGATATCACAACCATATTTTGTGGTGGAAAAAGAGGGTTTTTGTACTTGTCATCATATGACATGATGTGGGAACACGTACCAGACTGCCATGTATCAATATCTGGAGGCTTATAACCCCTTAGTCTGTCCCTTGATAAAAGGGATGCTTTGAGCTTTAGTGATGTGAGGCAGATCTGTTTTGCTGAGGCTTTCTGCAGAGAAAGAATTTCACCCTTAATGAGATGTAGGGGAATTTTCCCTTTCCTATTTCCCCAGTTCTCTCCAAATATCAGCTTCATCCTTCTAGTCCTGTGTTGGCCATGCTGTGCAGAGCCTGTGCAGTCACTTTTCCTGGACACTGAAAGAGCTCAAGAAAGTTTTTACCTCCTATCCTATGACAACCAAAATGCTGCACACACTTCAGAGTGCAAAATGCTTTCTTAAAAAAAAAAAAAAAAAAAAAAAAGAAAAAAGAAAGGAAGTCAAGAATAACGTGATAACACGTAACACAGGTGCCTGTGTGCTTGTGTTAGAATAGAAAGAATCGGTGACAAAACCGCAGCTAGAGAAATTGCTGGCCTTTTTAAGGGCAAAAAGGAACTTTTCAAACACATAAGGAACAAAATGTATCCTTTAAGTACCACCAGACACAACAGCACAGAAAGGGCAGCAATGTTCAATACCTATTTCTGTTCTGTACTTGGGAAAAATCCATGCAATGGAGCAATAATATGCTGAGAATGACATTTCGCATTTAAGTGCGATAAAGATGCACAAAAGGAGCATAAAATACCCTGGTTTCTTTAGCTAGACTTTCTACATCAACAAGTTATGATAATTGAACCCAAGCCCAAAGATTCAGCCAGCACGTACTCTGAATGTCAGTGTTGCTTTCCAAAGTACTGGGTAATTGTGGTGAAGCACCAGAAGAAAACCACAATTGTGGCAATGTTTTATGTGGATAAACAGAAAGATGTGAGGGGCTGAAAACCTTTCTGCTTCCTGGGGGAAAGAGCAGAAGAGCTGATGCAGGGTTTGGTTAATCAGGGCTCAGGGGATAGTGATAGAAACGGATGGGAACATTGCCCCATTTCAGTTCTGATGTCCAAAGCACAAGGGCTGTGCTGATAAATTAGGAAGGTTTAGGGAAGTATCATTAAAGACAATTATGGGCTGGAAATCAGGCTCATAGTAAACGCTGCAAAGAGCTCGAACACACCAAAGGAAATGGAAATGGATTAATTAATCTCAGTACCAGCACCCTTGGACAAACACAGCTAAAACATTACTACTCTTCTCCTTATTAGAGTACTTTGCACTCTGCCAGAATAATATAAGAGAAATCCAGTGGTCAAGAACTGGAACAAAAGAAATATTAATTAGGCATAATGTGCACACTTTAAGGAAAATCATTTAACTATGCTTTACCAAAGACTAATAACCTACCAAGGATGAAAAATCCATCCTGCTCAATTCCTCCTTTCTTGACAGTACATGCTGTAGCTGAAAAAACACTAATTATGAGGAGCCCTCTGCCATTCTGGAGACAGAGTAGATGATCACAGTTCTATTTCATGGCTTTATAATCTCTAAATCATGGAGCTGAGCCTAAATTTTCCAGTCCTTTCTTTCTTATCCCACTACAAAAGGAACAGAAAGGCACAAGCCAAAATCACATACTTGAGCTTCAAAACACCGCACAACACGGTGTGCACGGAGCTCTGTTATAAAATGGGATGGGAGGGAGGAGGAAGCTACCCAGTTAAAAATGAGCAGATGCAACAGCTCAAAATAAACATTACTGCAAAAACCTAGACAGGCTCAGGGTCCCTTGGTGCAGAAAGATGTCTCAAAGCTCTCCAAGCTCCCTTTCTGCCCGCGGGCGAGCGTCACCCCGCCACACCACCTAATTGGCACCCGGCCTTCCAGGGAGTGGGAGATAGCCAGCCTAAAAATAGGCTGTCCTCTGTTTTGGCTCTCTCCTCCCTCCATCCCCCCTCAAAGGCACAAGGCTGGCAGTCCAGGGAAAACCATCCAGAAAAGCAGCAGCCTTGGCAGAGTGAGCCAGGAGGGGCTTCTGGAGAGGGAGGGTGAGGATGGGGAGCTGCCAGGGGGATGCCAAGCACAGCACAGGGGGGCTGGTCCCTGCCTGCCCTCCTGCTTCTGGGAAAGGGTGATTTCCAGCACCTCCAGCCCTGGAGATGCAACCCAACCCCTGGCCCCATTGGAGGTGTGGGGACAGAGCCACACAGACTGTCCCTACCCTCCAGGATGGTGTCCCCAGCCAACCCACTGCTGAAGCAAGGCAGCTGAGCTTGGCTCTTGTGGCAGATCCCACAGCAGCTCCTTTATTGTTTCCTGCTCAGAAACTCCCTTCAGCCACCCCTCTACCCTGTGAAAGACTTTTCTTCAACAATCCATGCAACTTTTGTTTCAAGAAACCAGCATTTGCAGGCAGCAAAGCCTCACAGGACAGCATTTAATAGGAATTTCATTGACATTGGAGATCCTCACAGGACTTTGATGAACGCTTGAACTTTAGTCTGACATTTATGTGCCTAAAACTCTGTATGAAGCCCAAATTAAGAGATCTTACACTCTGCTATTGATGCATTCTCTCATATGCAGCTTTACAAAGCTCCAGAACATCAGTAACATTTCAGAAAGCATTGGTTCTGCTTTTAACTGGATATGACAAGTCAAAATCAATTAGAGATTGATCTCAATACTGGTTTGGTTTTTTTTTAATTTATTTTTAGCCTGCCATTCAGTAACCAAAGTGAAGAAATGCAATCAATGAAGCGAACTTGCTTTGCAGCAAAGCTTTTTCCTGGACTATAAGACATTTTGGGAAGTTTCTCAGGCTCCTAAAGACAACAGAGTAAATAACATTGCTTATTGAATTCTGCAGAGTGCTTTAACAGCAAGACTGATGGGTAGCCTAATACATCATGTAGTTGCTATAAGCAATGATCTCCCATGCTAATCACAACTTTCACGTTCATTAAAGTTGTAGGAGCCTCCTGGAAGAAATCATGTACCAGGGAACGACTCAAACATTTGCAATGCTAGCTGTGACTATAAAACTAGCTTTTCAAACTGGCACTGGGAAGAAAATGTTCAACATATTTGACATCACACAGACCCAAATGTGTGAGATGCTGCTTTCTGAGTCCTGCCCTGGGCCATGTGGTTCTGCAAACCAGCATGCATGTTCAGCTGCCAAAATTTAAAATGAGCATGAAGTGATCATGCTCTGCATTCAGGGTGGGACTCTGGACCACTGAAGAGAGGAGGAAATTCCCTTGTAAGGCCTTCCAGGTTGTTGCTCAGGTTTGCTGCCTGAGCAGGAGTTTGGGTTACTGTTGGGAAGGGGTAACACAACAGGCTCGCAGGGTTGATCCCTGGCCACCCCCAGGGACCATCACACCACAAAAACAGTGCAGCTGGTACCAGCCCCACCTTGGAAAACAAACGTCTCAAGCCCAGGGCTGGCTGTTGGCAGCTGTGTGGCTGTGCAGTGCTGGTCAGCACAAAGCTGCTGTCGGCCCAGGGATGAGAAGCTGAAAATCAAGGTGCTCAAAGTGGGTGCATGGGATGAAGAACTCCCTGAAAGGCTCAACCATGCAGATGGAAATAGCCTCTGCATTTTGGGGCACGAGGGCTGCTGGAACTGATGGGGACAACACTGATAATCCCTCCAAAATATGTTTTCAACCACCTTCCTCCTGATCCTGGCAAACAGCCCCCAAAAATAACCTCTCTGACAGAAATAAAGCTTCTTACTTAGACCACCCACCGCAAACCAAATCAGGGCACCAGCTTGCCACTCAAATACACCATTTCCAGTGCTGTGATGCCAATTTCTGTGCTTTCCCTGGCTCCTAGTGATCTTCTAAACTCTAAAATACAGTTGCACACAGTTCCCTCCTGCTCCTTTCCTCCTAGAGGCAGCTGGGCCAGCAAGGACCCTGTAGAGAACTGGGCCCAGCTCATTACTTGCCTCTGCACTGCCTGTGACATCCTCACGATGGTTCCCAGCTTTGCACCACCATCCTTCATCCTTTGGGCTCAGAACACCCTGTTTCTGCCCATCAAGAAAAAAGGCAGCCAGCACACATCCATGCTACTCCCCAGGCAAGATCCTGAAGACTTCATCCAATTGTCAGCTCTGAAGCCAACCTTGGACACCAACACCCTAGGCAAGACACAGGGAAAGAAGGATTTTGCTCTGCACCTGGCAGCAGAGGGGAGTTTGGTTTACCAGGGAAGGCAAAGCTGCTGCAGAGAGAGGCGAGGAGGAGGGGCCCAAAGGTGGCTCCCAGCCACCTCCACACTCCTTTGATCCCAGGGCCACGCTGGCTGCAGGCCAGTCCCTGCTGTGGGCTGTGTTAATCTGTGCTGGCCATGGGAGCCTCCCGGGAGGCTCGGTGGCAGCTGGAGATTACCGGGGTCAGGGACACCCTCCATTTTCCCTTCTCGCAGCGATGGGCAGGGCAAGGGCTGGGGGAGAAACAGCCACAGTCACTGCACGGGTGCACACAAGGCAGGGCATCCTCGGCGTGGTCCCTGCTGCCTCTCATCCTGGTTTGCACTGGCTTCTTGCAATAGCTGGGCACACGTGTCCCATCTGACACCACAGAGACAGGCCAGTTCCCAGCAAAATGGGGAGTATGCCACTGATGGAGATGGGAATTGCATTTTCAATATCCTTGCTTCATTCCTGACTTTGGGGGTTTTTTTTGTATAAATATGCATATATAAATAAAAGTTGTTAAATAAAAGTTGTCTTTTATATATAGTTATTGATCCCTATCTGATCCATATAAGTGGGCAGCAGTGCCAATACAGTCAAACATCCCCCCTACACAGACGGAGACTCAGCTGCAAAGTTGTAGGGCAGGATTAAAGAAGGAGGGGACATCATCTTTGTCCCTATGTCACCTCCTCCAGCCTATCAACAGGACCAGGCTCTCTCACAGCTCGAGGCACCCTTGGTACCTGACCCCTGATACTCACTCCTCCTCAGACACAAAGACCTATCCACAACCTCCTGAAGCCAACGAGGGTCTTCAGCAGGCTTGGATCCAGCACTGAATCCACATGATGGAGACTTTTCAGATTATTTCAAAATGCACTGAGACCCCAGGGCTTTGTTTGCAAGCTCCCTTTAAAGCTGTGCAATTACAACCTACACCTGGCATTACCTGATCTCATGGACCTGGGTGGTGGAGGGGAAGCAGTCACTGGCCTAACAATGGGACACTAAACATAAAATAGAATATAATATGTAATAACACAATAAAAATACTGTAATGCATGTGGCTGGGTCACCACACAGTCACTTTCTTAAATATGATGCTCCTTTGAGCCTCTCTATTCTCAGCGCAGCAACATCCTTTAACAACACTTGCAAAAGCCAAACATCCCTTAGTCCTGGACCTCTGAATCAAGGTGTCCAGTGGGTTCAAAAGCTACAGAATAAAACAGATACACATTGGTAAACCAATGGACAAGCCAAGCAACAAAAGATGAGTTTCAGTAGCCTGTGCAACTAACGACTACATAGAAAATCAGAATTTCCTGTGCAACAAAGGCATTAGGCTATTATTTCTTATAGTTAACAAATTCAAGTACTAAAGGGATACAAAAGATATTACATCTGGCATAACAGTTAATTAAAAACCACCTAGGAGACAGCTTTAGAAATTCCAGAGCGAGAATGTTTTGAAATGTAATGTCGCATCTGAAGAAGTCAAAAAGAGCTTTACCTTTGGCTTCATCAGGCTCTGGATCAGGCCCTTAAAATAGTTCTGGAAATGCTCCAGAAGACTTATTTCAGCTACATTTAAGCTCTGCGCTTTGCAGCTATTCAGTAATTTTCTCTGTTAGTGTTAAACTGTCCAGGGGACTTTTCTGCTCGTAAACAAATCCTCCATCTCCCTTCTGTCGCTTTTACATCGACACTGCATCACTGACTCCAATAAACAGTCTCCTGATTCACCCTGTTATGAGACAATGAGCAGAATTAGGCACCAGAGATGTGTCTAAAAGCCTTGGTTTCAGGTTCTGAACATCACTTAGACTAATTAATAAAAGAAAACCACAGCCCAGAATATTTCAATGTTTTTGGATCACAGCCTCATACGCAGCCACTTGCCTTGTTCCCAGGAGTCTACAACCATCATTTTGGGGTGGTTTTTAAGTATTGTTATTATTATTTTGAGGGTCTTTTATGCAATTCTCCAAACCTGTGTAAAAAAAGGGCAATGTGTGATCCAGTGCAGTGCTCCCAGATTCTTTCTGGCCTGTCCTTATAAGCAGCTAAAAAACTTTACTGGGTCCTGACTGTTGAGCACACAACACTCAGAGCAAGACCTGCCAGCCCAGCACTGCTTAGGTTTCATAAGACAGGGAAAACCTCAAGAAACTTTTAACCAAAATGACAATTTTTTCCAGATGTAACAGCACTCGAGGAGCAGAACTGTGTTTCACAACTGCCTGAAAAAGCAAGCTGTTCAAACCAGGATGTCTGTACACCTTGCAGGTGCTTGCTCAGACACTGCACAGATGCAACAAAACTTTTGGGGGTTGTCAAGTTTACAAAATTCACAGAACAGCAAACTCAGTATAACTCAAGCAAAATTTCCACCAAGGACAAGGAAACTCAAGAACCCAGGGATTTTCCTAGGAAAGTTTCTACCCCAATTTCATCCTTCTGTGAAGGATCGAGAGCCTCAGTTCAAAACTGCCTGAATCCAGCAGGATCAGGAACACGATGGACCTACAGGAAATTTGTTCTAGAAGCACTCAAGTACTTCTTTAGCTAAAGTACTACTACAGAGGTGTCATAAAATGATGGGGCAAGGGGATGAAGGACAGAAAGGATTTGTCTATATCTTCCCTTATAATTATGAAAATTCCTTTTTTATTATTATTCCTTGTAGCTATGATGTAGGGTTTCATAACAACTATTTACTTTTCTCCCTTTATCTAACAGCTGTCTGCTGAGAAAGATGGAAAAATAAACCAAACATGTTAAAACCAAGGGAAACTATTCATGCCACGTATAATTGCAGGCTATATTTAAGTCTTTGTACATTATCTTTCAAATTATATTTAGTTTCAACAGGAGGGGGAAAAAAATCCCCCTTACTTTCTAAAATTAGCAACAGAATTTGTATATTGTTTTCAAATCCAACTGCTCTTCCTCAGAAACTTTTGCCAGGGAATAATTAATGTCTGGAGACAGGGAATCTGCCTAGATCAGATGTATTTTGACATTGGCCCACTGACGGTCACCTAGAGCGAAAAACGGGGGAAGTCCTCGGGGAAAGGGCTGTGCAAATCTGGATTAGCTCTGCTGAAGTCGAACAAATCGATCTGGATTTACGCCGGCAGAGCCGCGGAGAGGACTCATCCCTCCGTTTGATGGACGCGGGGAAGGGAAGAGCTGCGAGAACTTCGGCAAACCCGGGGAATTTGCCGACGGAGCGATTTCCCGAGGGAGCCAGAGCTCAGCACGGAGCGCCTGGATGGGAACTACACGCGCGCACCGAGCCAGACCAGAGCTCTCGACGTGAGACGCTGTTGAAAAGAGATAAAGAGGGGAGGAAAAAAAAATTAAAAAGTTGTTAAGATACTTGCAGTGCTTTGCAGACCCTCTCGCTGCAGACACGGCTGGCCTTTGCCCCTCCGGCAGCACGGGAGCTGCGGGGCACAGCGCGGTGGCGGAGGCTGGGGACGCGCCGCGGGCGATGTGCGGTGTCGGGCGCTGGGGATCGCGCTGGGGACGCACCGGAGGCGATGTGCGGTGTCACAGGCTGGGGACCGGGCTAGGGAACGCACCGGAGGCGATGTGCGGTGTCACAGGCTGGGGACCGGGCTAGGGAACGCACCGGAGGCGATGTGCTCGGCCCCGGGGAGGGAGAGAGGGCGGCCGCGTCACGCCGCGCTGGCTGGACTAATATGGGGAGCAGCGACAGGCAGCAATCCGTCCGGAAGGAAAGGACAACCCCTGTAACACGAGAGCGAAACGGGGCGCAGGCACACACCCCGGGGCTTTGGGAGGGTCCAGGGGTGCCAAGGGGATGGCACCGCCGGCTGCATCCGGGCTGGCAGGCACAGCAGCGAGCTTGGTGCAGGGGGGTCCCTTCCCCACAGCACTCAGCTCTATTAAACGCGGCATAATTACCCCGTTATAATCAGGCAGGTATTTTAAAGAGGCTTTAGTGTGATTTTATAATTGTGCATTATGTAACGTGCTAGCAGCGTGTCAGGCCTCAGACAACACTAAGTGCCTGTCTACAGGTCAGGCTGTAACACTTTAATGATGCTCCTTTCTCCTCTCCCCAAAAGCCTCCCGCTAGCATTGCTCTCCCTAAACCTCTGCCCACTCCTGGTGGCTGCATGTCAGGTTAAAACAAAAACTTCATGACAGAGTTGCTCCTCTTTATGAGCTTTACAGCATGGGGAGGGTTTTGGGTTTTTTTTCCCTTTATCATCACTTTCTTTAAAGTTCACCTCCCAGGGGCAGTGTCTGACCTTGCAGCAGGGACGCTTCTTGGAGGACTGGAATGGGCTGGCAGTGGGGCACAAAATCTGAGCTGGCTCCTACAGGGGGGGATTTTTTTCTCACTGCAAATAACCAGAAGTTATCCCCCTATGCTGTCCTGTTTTGGTCTCCGAAGACCAAGGTTCTGTTAAAACTGAAGCAAAGCTTGTTAGACCCAACTTGCTGCAAGCCAGCCAGGAGCACCAGTGGCGTATTCAGCCTCTAACAAAACTGTCCATTTTAGGGGTGAAAGGGACCATTTCATTATGATAAGGAAAAGAAACATAGAAAAATCACTTCAGAACTAACACAGTCTTTAAGAATGGGTTTTGGCTTAAAAAGTTAGTCTCTAGTCTATCTTCAGCTATTGGGTCTTAAAAAAAATTGCCCATGAACAAGATTTTCTATAATTCTGTATCACACAGATTCTTTCATTTTCTCTAAAGACTTAAAATCAAGAGGGAAAAAAACCTCAGGCACAACTCCCACCTCCCAAGACCCCTTGAAAACCCTAAAATCTGGCTTAGGTTTCACAATCAGCCTTCAAGTGCCATGAATATTGAAAAAGACTAATTTCTTCCAACACGCTTTAATTGTGCCCATGGTCTGCATTCATCCACCTAACTTTTACTCACCTGCAAATAAAACCAGTAAAACTTTTTTAGATATTCAATACTAGAGTTGGATTAAAAATTAATAAAGAACAAGTTGCAGATATCTTTCAAACAATAACTTGAATGCAGAGCAATTTTAGTGCCTTAGGAATCCAGCAAACTTTAAAAAGAATCTACAACCTGTTGGCAGGGCTCTCAGCACTGCAGTAAAAAGCAAAAGTTTAGCAAACTGGGAAAACTCAATTCAAGACGAGAGATTAAATAAATAATCCAGTAAAGTATGGACTTATTTCGTCCACGACATAAAAGAAAACTTCTAATTTTATAATTAAATAGAAAAGGGTAAAGGGAAAACTTGGAGCTTAGCAGAATTTTTAATTTTTTCTGCATGTTTTGGTACAACAGTATTATTTGATGTGTCAAATCTCTACATTCAAAAAGCTCTTGCAATATGATGATAAAAATAAAACTCAGGCCATTCTTGTTATGCAGAACAGTGATTAACAAAGGCTTTGTTCAACACAAAGAGCAGTGAGGCATGTTTTTGCCATGAAAGATAAGGGATCTTTTGACAAAATTTTGCACTTTAATGATTCATAAGGTGATCTCCCAGTGGGAGGCCGAGCTACACCTCCTCAAAGGTGGGAGTGTGAGAAGAGAGGGAATTTTTTTCTGATTGTTTTGCCATCTTTCATGTGGATTTGCCTCTGTGAACTCAGACTGATTAGAAACCTGAAAAGAAGGGGTACAAACAGTGGTTGTGACAGCTAGTACTGCATGAATTTAACAAAATCACTCTGTCCTGAGCCAGCTGAGGGACTGGGACAGGGGATAACTTTAATAAATGTGTTCTTATTCTTCTTCCAAGCTGAAATCTGGGGTCTCACTCACTACAAATGGACAGCCCGGAGCTAGCAACACCAGCTCCAGAATCATTGGGAAATAAATAAGGAAACACAATTCTAAGGGAAAGAAGATACATTTATAAAGGTGAGCAGATCACCTGCAGCTGCATTGAAAGGAAGACGCCGTGTATATAACAGAGCAAAAGGATCCTACACAACAAAGTTTCTGAACTACCTGGGTCTCTTCAGTGACACAAAAACTGCCAGAAGGAGAGAGGAGTTAGGGACATTCCACTTCTGGAAAAGTTTTCTTTTCCTCATTATTAGTAACTCTAATTACTTTGAAAGAAGAGCAATGAGATAAATCCTGTAGAGCCAGAAGTGTGACCTGATTTCCTTCCTGATTTAGAAACTGTCACTTTGCAAGAGAAACCCAAAGAGACAGAGCCAGGTCAAAGTGGGCTCTTCAGTTTGGTCTGCAGAGTAAATAATAAACCAAGATCAATAGAAATATAACCAGGGTTTCCTTTTGGCAGGTGCTCATAAGGACAATCCTTTTTAAACGATAAATAAACACATGTTTATCTGAACTGATTGCAATCATCCACGACACCATGGAAGAGATNTTTTTTGTATAAATATGCATATATAAATAAAAGTTGTTAAATAAAAGTTGTCTTTTATATATAGTTATTGATCCCTATCTGATCCATATAAGTGGGCAGCAGTGCCAATACAGTCAAACATCCCCCCTACACAGACGGAGACTCAGCTGCAAAGTTGTAGGGCAGGATTAAAGAAGGAGGGGACATCATCTTTGTCCCTATGTCACCTCCTCCAGCCTATCAACAGGACCAGGCTCTCTCACAGCTCGAGGCACCCTTGGTACCTGACCCCTGATACTCACTCCTCCTCAGACACAAAGACCTATCCACAACCTCCTGAAGCCAACGAGGGTCTTCAGCAGGCTTGGATCCAGCACTGAATCCACATGATGGAGACTTTTCAGATTATTTCAAAATGCACTGAGACCCCAGGGCTTTGTTTGCAAGCTCCCTTTAAAGCTGTGCAATTACAACCTACACCTGGCATTACCTGATCTCATGGACCTGGGTGGTGGAGGGGAAGCAGTCACTGGCCTAACAATGGGACACTAAACATAAAATAGAATATAATATGTAATAACACAATAAAAATACTGTAATGCATGTGGCTGGGTCACCACACAGTCACTTTCTTAAATATGATGCTCCTTTGAGCCTCTCTATTCTCAGCGCAGCAACATCCTTTAACAACACTTGCAAAAGCCAAACATCCCTTAGTCCTGGACCTCTGAATCAAGGTGTCCAGTGGGTTCAAAAGCTACAGAATAAAACAGATACACATTGGTAAACCAATGGACAAGCCAAGCAACAAAAGATGAGTTTCAGTAGCCTGTGCAACTAACGACTACATAGAAAATCAGAATTTCCTGTGCAACAAAGGCATTAGGCTATTATTTCTTATAGTTAACAAATTCAAGTACTAAAGGGATACAAAAGATATTACATCTGGCATAACAGTTAATTAAAAACCACCTAGGAGACAGCTTTAGAAATTCCAGAGCGAGAATGTTTTGAAATGTAATGTCGCATCTGAAGAAGTCAAAAAGAGCTTTACCTTTGGCTTCATCAGGCTCTGGATCAGGCCCTTAAAATAGTTCTGGAAATGCTCCAGAAGACTTATTTCAGCTACATTTAAGCTCTGCGCTTTGCAGCTATTCAGTAATTTTCTCTGTTAGTGTTAAACTGTCCAGGGGACTTTTCTGCTCGTAAACAAATCCTCCATCTCCCTTCTGTCGCTTTTACATCGACACTGCATCACTGACTCCAATAAACAGTCTCCTGATTCACCCTGTTATGAGACAATGAGCAGAATTAGGCACCAGAGATGTGTCTAAAAGCCTTGGTTTCAGGTTCTGAACATCACTTAGACTAATTAATAAAAGAAAACCACAGCCCAGAATATTTCAATGTTTTTGGATCACAGCCTCATACGCAGCCACTTGCCTTGTTCCCAGGAGTCTACAACCATCATTTTGGGGTGGTTTTTAAGTATTGTTATTATTATTTTGAGGGTCTTTTATGCAATTCTCCAAACCTGTGTAAAAAAAGGGCAATGTGTGATCCAGTGCAGTGCTCCCAGATTCTTTCTGGCCTGTCCTTATAAGCAGCTAAAAAACTTTACTGGGTCCTGACTGTTGAGCACACAACACTCAGAGCAAGACCTGTCAGCCCAGCACTGCTTAGGTTTCATAAGACAGGGAAAACCTCAAGAAACTTTTAACCAAAATGACAATTTTTTCCAGATGTAACAGCACTCGAGGAGCAGAACTGTGTTTCACAACTGCCTGAAAAAGCAAGCTGTTCAAACCAGGATGTCTGTACACCTTGCAGGTGCTTGCTCAGACACTGCACAGATGCAACAAAACTTTTGGGGGTTGTCAAGTTTACAAAATTCACAGAACAGCAAACTCAGTATAACTCAAGCAAAATTTCCACCAAGGACAAGGAAACTCAAGAACCCAGGGATTTTCCTAGGAAAGTTTCTACCCCAATTTCATCCTTCTGTGAAGGATCGAGAGCCTCAGTTCAAAACTGCCTGAATCCAGCAGGAACAGGAACACGATGGACCTACAGGAAATTTGTTCTAGAAGCACTCAAGTACTTCTTTAGCTAAAGTACTACTACAGAGGTGTCATAAAATGATGGGGCAAGGGGATGAAGGACAGAAAGGATTTGTCTATATCTTCCCTTATAATTATGAAAATTCCTTTTTTATTATTATTCCTTGTAGCTATGATGTAGGGTTTCATAACAACTATTTACTTTTCTCCCTTTATCTAACAGCTGTCTGCTGAGAAAGATGGAAAAATAAACCAAACATGTTAAAACCAAGGGAAACTATTCATGCCACGTATAATTGCAGGCTATATTTAAGTCTTTGTACATTATCTTTCAAATTATATTTAGTTTCAACAGGAGGGGGAAAAAAATCCCCCTTACTTTCTAAAATTAGCAACAGAATTTGTATATTGTTTTCAAATCCAACTGCTCTTCCTCAGAAACTTTTGCCAGGGAATAATTAATGTCTGGAGACAGGGAATCTGCCTAGATCAGATGTATTTTGACATTGGCCCACTGACGGTCACCTAGAGCGAAAAACGGGGGAAGTCCTCGGGGAAAGGGCTGTGCAAATCTGGATTAGCTCTGCTGAAGTCGAACAAATCGATCTGGATTTACGCCGGCAGAGCCGCGGAGAGGACTCATCCCTCCGTTTGATGGACGCGGGGAAGGGAAGAGCTGCGAGAACTTCGGCAAACCCGGGGAATTTGCCGACGGAGCGATTTCCCGAGGGAGCCAGAGCTCAGCACGGAGCGCCTGGATGGGAACTACACGCGCGCACCGAGCCAGACCAGAGCTCTCGACGTGAGACGCTGTTGAAAAGAGATAAAGAGGGGAGGAAAAAAAAATTAAAAAGTTGTTAAGATACTTGCAGTGCTTTGCAGACCCTCTCGCTGCAGACACGGCTGGCCTCTGCCCCTCCGGCAGCACGGGAGCTGCGGGGCACAGCGCGGTGGCGGAGGCTGGGGACGCGCCGCGGGCGATGTGCGGTGTCGGGCGCTGGGGATCGCGCTGGGGACGCACCGGAGGCGATGTGCGGTGTCACAGGCTGGGGACCGGGCTAGGGAACGCACCGGAGGCGATGTGCGGTGTCACAGGCTGGGGACCGGGCTAGGGAACGCACCGGAGGCGATGTGCTCGGCCCCGGGGAGGGAGAGAGGGCGGCCGCGTCACGCCGCGCTGGCTGGACTAATATGGGGAGCAGCGACAGGCAGCAATCCGTCCGGAAGGAAAGGACAACCCCTGTAACACGAGAGCGAAACGGGGCGCAGGCACACACCCCGGGGCTTTGGGAGGGTCCAGGGGTGCCAAGGGGATGGCACCGCCGGCTGCATCCGGGCTGGCAGGCACAGCAGCGAGCTTGGTGCAGGGGGGTCCCTTCCCCACAGCACTCAGCTCTATTAAACGCGGCATAATTACCCCGTTATAATCAGGCAGGTATTTTAAAGAGGCTTTAGTGTGATTTTATAATTGTGCATTATGTAACGTGCTAGCAGCGTGTCAGGCCTCAGACAACACTGAGTGCCTGTCTACAGGTCAGGCTGTAACACTTTAATGATGCTCCTTTCTCCTCTCCCCAAAAGCCTCCCGCTAGCATTGCTCTCCCTAAACCTCTGCCCACTCCTGGTGGCTGCATGTCAGGTTAAAACAAAAACTTCATGACAGAGTTGCTCCTCTTTATGAGCTTTACAGCATGGGGAGGGTTTTGGGTTTTTTTTCCCTTTATCATCACTTTCTTTAAAGTTCACCTCCCAGGGGCAGTGTCTGACCTTGCAGCAGGGACGCTTCTTGGAGGACTGGAATGGGCTGGCAGTGGGGCACAAAATCTGAGCTGGCTCCTACAGGGGGGGATTTTTTTCTCACTGCAAATAACCAGAAGTTATCCCCCTATGCTGTCCTGTTTTGGTCTCCGAAGACCAAGGTTCTGTTAAAACTGAAGCAAAGCTTGTTAGACCCAACTTGCTGCAAGCCAGCCAGGAGCACCAGTGGCGTATTCAGCCTCTAACAAAACTGTCCATTTTAGGGGTGAAAGGGACCATTTCATTATGATAAGGAAAAGAAACATAGAAAAATCACTTCAGAACTAACACAGTCTTTAAGAATGGGTTTTGGCTTAAAAAGTTAGTCTCTAGTCTATCTTCAGCTATTGGGTCTTAAAAAAAATTGCCCATGAACAAGATTTTCTATAATTCTGTATCACACAGATTCTTTCATTTTCTCTAAAGACTTAAAATCAAGAGGGAAAAAAACCTCAGGCACAACTCCCACCTCCCAAGACCCCTTGAAAACCCTAAAATCTGGCTTAGGTTTCACAATCAGCCTTCAAGTGCCATGAATATTGAAAAAGACTAATTTCTTCCAACACGCTTTAATTGTGCCCATGGTCTGCATTCATCCACCTAACTTTTACTCACCTGCAAATAAAACCAGTAAAACTTTTTTAGATATTCAATACTAGAGTTGGATTAAAAATTAATAAAGAACAAGTTGCAGATATCTTTCAAACAATAACTTGAATGCAGAGCAATTTTAGTGCCTTAGGAATCCAGCAAACTTTAAAAAGAATCTACAACCTGTTGGCAGGGCTCTCAGCACTGCAGTAAAAAGCAAAAGTTTAGCAAACTGGGAAAACTCAATTCAAGACGAGAGATTAAATAAATAATCCAGTAAAGTATGGACTTATTTCGTCCACGACATAAAAGAAAACTTCTAATTTTATAATTAAATAGAAAAGGGTAAAGGGAAAACTTGGAGCTTAGCAGAATTTTTAATTTTTTCTGCATGTTTTGGTACAACAGTATTATTTGATGTGTCAAATCTCTACATTCAAAAAGCTCTTGCAATATGATGATAAAAATAAAACTCAGGCCATTCTTGTTATGCAGAACAGTGATTAACAAAGGCTTTGTTCAACACAAAGAGCAGTGAGGCATGTTTTTGCCATGAAAGATAAGGGATCTTTTGACAAAATTTTGCACTTTAATGATTCATAAGGTGATCTCCCAGTGGGAGGCCGAGCTACACCTCCTCAAAGGTGGGAGTGTGAGAAGAGAGGGAATTTTTTTCTGATTGTTTTGCCATCTTTCATGTGGATTTGCCTCTGTGAACTCAGACTGATTAGAAACCTGAAAAGAAGGGGTACAAACAGTGGTTGTGACAGCTAGTACTGCATGAATTTAACAAAATCACTCTGTCCTGAGCCAGCTGAGGGACTGGGACAGGGGATAACTTTAATAAATGTGTTCTTATTCTTCTTCCAAGCTGAAATCTGGGGTCTCACTCACTACAAATGGACAGCCCGGAGCTAGCAACACCAGCTCCAGAATCATTGGGAAATAAATAAGGAAACACAATTCTAAGGGAAAGAAGATACATTTATAAAGGTGAGCAGATCACCTGCAGCTGCATTGAAAGGAAGACGCCGTGTATATAACAGAGCAAAAGGATCCTACACAACAAAGTTTCTGAACTACCTGGGTCTCTTCAGTGACACAAAAACTGCCAGAAGGAGAGAGGAGTTAGGGACATTCCACTTCTGGAAAAGTTTTCTTTTCCTCATTATTAGTAACTCTAATTACTTTGAAAGAAGAGCAATGAGATAAATCCTGTAGAGCCAGAAGTGTGACCTGATTTCCTTCCTGATTTAGAAACTGTCACTTTGCAAGAGAAACCCAAAGAGACAGAGCCAGGTCAAAGTGGGCTCTTCAGTTTGGTCTGCAGAGTAAATAATAAACCAAGATCAATAGAAATATAACCAGGGTTTCCTTTTGGCAGGTGCTCATAAGGACAATCCTTTTTAAAGGATAAATAAACATATGTTTATCTGAACTGATTGCAATCATCCACGACACCATGGAAGAGATATTAACTACAAACAAACAGAAATATACCAAAGAGACTTCATGTATTTCAGGTTAGATGGTGAAAGGGAGAAGCAATGACAGAACTCCAACTATAAATTTCTTTATACCATGATTAAGGCCCTACCTCAAGACAATGTGTAGACACAAAGCAGAAATTCAAGTGGATATTTAAAAGCAATGCTTCTTCTGTGTTACCAAAGTTCTGTTTAAGAGAACTAGAGAAATTAGTTGTTGTCACCTTTTAACAATCAGGGCTATAATTTTCCAGAGTAAATCATCAGACTGCTTACGAGGTAGCAATTTTCAGCACCCACCCTCTGAAAACAACAGGTCCTGTCTATGTTATTCAAGTTGAGCTTTCAAAAACTAAGGCATTAAAGGTGATAACAGATGACAACAAATTCCTTCTGAAAAGCAGGACTAGGATTTCCAAATGACCACCAACATGGCTAATAAGCAACCTAAAATGCTCTTTACTCCCATACATGCACAAAGAATTCCTTCAAGACACTAAACAGAAAAAGGTAATGAGAAGTTAAACCAATTCCTATCTAATGTAAATAGGATATTTAAAGAAATTAAAAGTAGCTATATTTCATTAAACTCCCAGTCAGGATGGCATTTCCTACCAGTAAATTTTTAAACATAATTTTGACAACACATTTAAGTCAAAAAGACAGCAACTACTCAACATTTTCCTGTGAGATGTAAAGGTCCTGGGAGGTGGTAGCTGGTGCCACAGGTGTTAGTCCATCACAGTGAGAACCGAGGCCACTTTCTGGTTCAAGCCAGGAATAAAATGCTCTCAACTCTGTTGCAGTTTTAAAGTCTGTACCCATGAGCTGTCATTCAGAGTCACAAAGTCTCGTGGTCTACATACCCCCTTCATGGTCAAGGTATTTAGGCTACATACCCAATGATGCAACTGAATACCTTTGCGACCTCTGACGAACGACTGAGGGCATGAAACAGGATCCGTTCCTGCCACACTGTACAGAGCCCTGGCATGCTTTAAATCTGCAGGGCTCCTTGCAGCACAAACCACTTCTGTGTGAGAACTCTGGCTTTAGAAGCTGACCCTTCATGCTGGTAAAACCCTCAGAGCCTCAGACAGAAGAGCAAAGCTGCCCTGTGGATGATTCAGAGTGAGCGGCAAGAGCTGAGAAACACCGTGTTACAACATCCAACTCCAATCATGAGCAAGTTCAGTAAAATACTAATCTGTGATTATTTCTGGAAATGCTGTGATCTGCCCCCTACCAAAGTTACATAAACTCCACTACTCAAGGCTGAGACCTTTTGGCACATTAATCTAAAAATACCACAACTTCCATTGCTTACATGTTGAGACATTTGCCCCAAAAAGACACAATATTTTTTTATTAAGGACCCTCTGTCTCTGAAGCTCTCTATCAACCACATTTGCCAGTTGAAAAGACTACACCAGAATAAAAAAATACTAATAAAACCAGTGCACATCACTCCAATTCCAGCTGTATCATTCCCATCCCGTCCTGACACCAGGCTCCCCTCAACTTTTTTGGAACCGTGTCTCAGCAAGGCAATGCACCCAAACCAGCAGAAGTGACACTTCCAAAACCACCACTTTTCTTGGTCCATTTGAATACGAGGGTTTCACTCCTCACTGCCTCACAGCTCTGACCTTTCCAATTCTCTGCCACCACAAGCTTATGGGATCTGCCGGATCCATCTGCGTCTCCACCTGGTCTGCCTCCCCACGCCAAAAGGACGGATCAAATACACGTGTCTGAAAACACATCCCTGCTTTTTCTTCACAGCACCCGGGGGGGAACCCCCTCGCCGGTTAAAGACGACAGGAAGCCTCCACGACCACGTCTGCCAAACCCCGAAATCCTGGGAAATTCCAGCAAAATGAACTTCAGCACCTTGGACAGGACACACAGACGGACAAATCGCCGAAATCGGCTCATTGGCCCCGAAAACGCTGCGCCTGGACATGACCCTCTAGGACACATCTGCGGGCCTGTTTATTTTTAGTATTGACAAATCCTCTTTGAATCACCGTGTTTATTCCACCATCGACCCTGTGTTTTGGGAAGAGCTGCTCGCCAGCCCGGCAGTGGGAGAAATCGGGGCCACCAACTCCGGATCCAAGGCTCGTCTGCAGGAGCAGCCCCAGCTGTGACTGGAAAAGCTTGGCTCGAGCACTCACAAGGCTCAGCTCACCCTTTGCATGGCAAAACGAGACCTGTTGCCATAGATGTGCCTGGCACTTGTGTTTCTTCGCTTTTTAGAAGCTCATCTCCACCTCCTTGCCCAAATCTCCAAGAAAAATAAAATTGAAAGGTTTGATTTATTCCCATTGCAGCCACACTTCGGTTGCATAAGTTTTGCTTTAATTTAGCTTTTGCTCTCTCTCACAGTGCTCCCAGTATGTCACTGTTCCCCTCAAGGCTGCCTTGATAAAATCATGATCACCTTGTTGGAGTGCAGCAGAGCTATCCCTGATTTGCTTTTATTTACATGAGCAAAGTCAAGTTTTTAATTTGTGCCGGTAAAAACTCCAAATTTTTAATGCAGAGGTGTTCTACAAACAGCTTTGAGGTGCTTAGTGCCATTAAGAAACACACTTAAAATGCGTCAGTTCTTCCAACAAGTAATACCAGTAACAGCCTTGCCATACAGAAGAACGATACATTTTCTCTGCCACTACAGAAATGACCATCCCAGCTCCTTTCCTCCCTTCAACACCTGCCACTAGATTTCCACTCCACATCTGACACCACATAACATCCGCTGAACAATTGCAGAGTATTTTCTGTGTTGTTTGTTCTTCCCGGCACTTCTGGGTGCGGAAGCAAGATGGAAACTAAACCGAATCTCTGCCACAATTACCTTTAAACAGCAATACGCATCTATAACTATATGATTCCATATCCTCTGCTTCCACAGCCCAGCTCAAGCTTTGCTGCGCCAACTTCCCTCTGCTCCAGCCCCCGCTCCCTCTCCGCCGCCCTGCTCGGACGGGACGGTCGCGGTGCCGGTGCCGCCGCTCCTCCCGCCTCGAGGGAAACTTTGGGGAAGGGAAAACCCCGGCACTACTCATTCCTCCTCCGCACACGCTCCGAACCGGGCATCCTTTCCGTTTCTTTCTTTTTATTACCATTTTGTTAACGAGCAAACAAACGACCAAAATAAAAAGAGAGAAACTTACATGGGTTTATTTAATTTTTCCTGCTAAACCAAGAGTCCCAGAGCCACTTCATTGTATCCACAGAGTTTTAGTCCGCGAGCGGTCCCGTCCCGCGGGGAGGAAGGGCCCGGCTGCCGTGCGCGGAGCGCGCTGCCCGCCCGCCGCCGAGCGCGCATGGCTCGGAGCCGCCGCGCCGTCTGTGCGGCTGNAGGAAGGAGGGATGAGAAGGACTGAGAAGAAGGGAGAGAGGGGGAAGGGGAGGATGAGAAAGGCACCGTTAAACGGGATGATGGACTGCCAAAATCATAGACTTTAGTTTGGCAGCAGGAAGCACTGGTGAGCGAGCAACATTATCAGTGTTATCACAGACTCGTTTAGTTTGGAAAATACGTCCGAGACCATCAAGTCCAACTCTTAAACCAGCATGGCCAAGTCCGCCACTAAGCGCTGTCCCCAAGTGCCACATCAGGTGCCGTGCTCCAGGGAGCGAGGCGGGATGAACTGGGGAGGAAAGCGGGACGGGGAAGGAGAGCGGGGGAGCTGCGGTGGAATCTGAGGGTGCCCCGGGGAGAGAAGGTTTAATCGGGCCTGAGGGGACAGAGGAGAGGCACAGGACACAGCAAGGGTCCCTCAGCACACGGACGGAAAGAGGGGAGGTGCCAAAGCCCAGCTCTGGCCACCCCCAACCAAACCCCGCTCCTGCCTGACCCAGAGCCCCCGGCCCCAAGGAACAGAGCCCTGGATCATGGTTACAGCACAGCAAATCTGATGGGTGAGAACAGCTGCTTTTACCCAAAATAAGCTGCCCTGCGGTGACCAGGAAGATTATAGATGGATAGACATAGGTGAAGAGAGGAGTGGTAAGGATTTTCCAGCCATGTGAAGTAATCAAGGTAAAGTAAAGAAATAAGTAGTAAAAGTAAAAGAAATTTCTGAAAAACTGAAAAAAAAACTCAAATTACTGAGGTAAAACAGGACAAACGGGAGGCTGGGATTGCTCAGTGATGTGTTGGGAAGTGTCTGCTGCCACTCTGGAGAGAGTGTGGAGCTGTAAGAAATACTCAGGTGACAGCAGCTCAGGGTGGGGAAAGGTGCTGGGAAGAGAGGAGATCATTGAGGAAGAAAACTGAGGGGCTGCAGCAGCTCTGGAAGGCAGCTGTTCACTCAAGAAGAGTGGACAACTGAGGGAGAGCAGGTGGCCACTCAAGGACAAGCTCATGCTCAAGGGAGTTATCAACTGAGGGATTCAGAATATGCAAAGGTTCTGGAAATGCAGGAAATTGAGTGTATCATAGGGAGGAGCTGGGTGAGGAAGGAGAGGAAGGAGCTGAGAAGAGGGAGTGGAGGTCAGACACTGGAAAAAGCTCACAAATGAAGGGAGATGGAGGGGAATGAAGACCAAAAAAGGCAGAAAAAGATGGACCCGTGGAACAGAGCCTGTGTGTGAAAGCTTAGAGCAGCACAGAAAGATGTGAGAGGCAAAAGACAAATCCTCAAATGTTAACCTCTCAACATGAAGCTGCAGAGTGGCTGCTAAAAGAGAATCAGGGAGGACCCAAAGAGATTATGGGGTGGGCACATCTTCAACCCCATAAAGGCCAATGGTGAGTCCATGGCACTGTGCCAACACATCTCTGCAGGACATCTCACAAGAGCAACAACATTTTTCAGTGATATTTAGTGGATTTCCAACATCTTTTTTAAATTCAATCAAAAAAGAATTCACACCAGAGTGAAGAAGCTGTGCGAGGCTGGCTGCTGAGGTCACACTGCTCATCCCAGCAGCAGAGCTCTGCTGGAAATCCTCCACACTGGGATGGTCACAGTATGGTCCCACCCTATCAGTGCTCTCTGCACCCAGAAACTCTCCCAGTCCTTAGGCAGCAGAACCAGCATCACTGGTGGGGGGGTACTCAGACCTTTAGAAACTCCTATCATGGATCCACAACATCAAAAAATGGCATTTCTTGCCCCAAACAGCTAAAAAATATTATCACAAGGTAGTTAGGCTTATACAGAGAGAAGACACATGAACCTACTGCTTCTTCCTATGAAGGAAGAGTAAATTTAATGGTTGGACTCAATGATCTTGGAGGTCTTTTCCAGCCTCAGTGACTCTGTGATTCATACACTGCAGCACAGTGCACTGTGCTGATGACACAACAGGTGTTGGTGTGTGTTTTGGGGCTGAGTAGCATGTTTGAGGGAATTTTTTTATTTTATATAATGTGTACTATTATATATTAAAATATTTTTTGTATTCTCTTCCATCCCATTCTTACTTCACTGACAATTTATGAATTAAGGTCCTCTGTCCTCCCTTCTTCATTCAGAACTACAATAGCAGTGATCTCAAGGTGAAGAGCAAGCAGCATCTCAGTGTCACAGATTTAGTAACACAGCCAGGGAAAGGAGGGAAAAGCCACAAAATTTCACCTAATGTCCCCTCCACTGGTCCTGAATAATTTCTTGTCTTTCTTTTGCAGTCCATAAGAGAATTTTCTGTAAATTTTTAACTCTACTGCTTTTTTTACAGAGGGAGGAAACACTGCTAAAACCTTGTTGAAGCACCAGGGTGACCCATCTGTTTCATGTGTCTTTACAAATACAGAAATTACTCATAATACTAGAAAATCCTCAATCTTTTGATAATGAAATCAGCTCAGTCTGAACTCGGCTTATAGAAAAAAAAACCAGCAATATTTACAAAGGAAATAAATCAGATTAATAAAAGGTAGGAAGAAGTACAAGAGAAGGAAAGCTACCTTTAAAATTTCTTCCATGCCAGGAGCAGGACTGATATGGTTCTCCCATTTTTCTACCCCCC